>JAOPTO010001881.1:0-23584 GCA_033822845.1 Tetrapedia diversipes | reverse complement strand
TATACGTTACTGTAATTAATTGAAAAGTTCAGGAGATATAATAAAGAATATTTATCAGAAGATTAATAAATATAAAATATTAAATATTAAATATTAATTTCATTTGATACAATATATAGTTTAACCATTCGATCAATCTCTTAAGTCACTATATCATAAACAACTTCCGCTATAGATAAAAGTTTAAAACACTTATAGTGACTTAAACACTAGTTTAACACTAGTTTAAACTCTTAGTTTTTTTCTAAAACACTTATAGTGACTTAAAAAATATAATCGAATACCTTTCTCTGTTACCTATATTTCTCGTTTAATCAAAGTATAGTTGCCTATTATAAGTTATTCTAATTAACTGAAAAGAATATTTATCTGAAAGTTAATAAATATGAAATTTTCAACATTAATTGCATTTCATACAATATTGTAGTTTAACCATTCGATCAATTTCGTATGTCACCGTAACCGCAGCGAAGGGTTAATCGCTTTCGTCAAAGTCACAGCATGAGCAGTACACTGTACACTGTTCATCGTTATCCACCGTTTCAGGTATTCATGAATGAAATAGCGAAAAACAGGGTTACTCGGAATACATCCCCCACGGACACCAGGCTCTCCCTCTACGAAAAACTTTAGGGCGACACAGGGGCGGTTATTGAGGGGTTAAAACAATTACCGCGGTGGAACCCAGGGCGATTTGCGGTTATCGATGGCCGACGCTTATCAGTCGGGCCCCGTGCAGTTTACCCGGCTCGATAAACGAAGCGTTTTTGTTATCGTAAAACGGATATTCCTGTTAGCCCTAATAGGGCTCGATAAAGCGGATAAGCAAGGCGATTCGACGGTTCGACTAGTAAAAATCGCCGAGTTACAGATACTTTCCGTTCGCGACCTCGATTCGTGGCAACTTCGGCTTCGTTATACAATAAAGCTTTGTTGCGGGAAGTTGGCGAAGCTGCTCGAAAGTGAAAGATCGCCGCTAACAAGGGAAGGACACGAATTGTCCAACTTCGATTTTAACACATTGCGGACGGATGACGAGATATCTCGTCTTTCCTATTTCGTCGTTAGGGACCGTTGACGAGATATCTCGTCTTTCCTATTTCGTCGTTAGGGACCGTTGACGAGATATCTCGTCTTTCCTATTTCGTCGTTAGGGACCGTTGACGAGATATCTCGTCTTTCCTTTTTCGTCGTTAGGGACCGTTGACGAGATATCTCGTCTTTCCTATTTCGTCGTTAGGGACCGTTGACGAGATATCTCGTCTTTCCTATTTCATCGTTAGGGACCGTTGACGAGATATCTCATCTTTCCTATTTCGTCGTTAGAAGTTGTCGGCGAGATATCGCACAGTTGTTACGTGATAGTCGGGAACAGCTTTTGGTAATTTGTATTGCAAATTAATTATTTGAAACCGTGAAATATGGATAACGACAAAACGATTAACAATATTACAGAAATATTTGTGGACAGTTTCTGGAATACATCAAGTGATGACGAAAATATGAATATTTTTGAGAACGATGATGACTTTCAAGATAAAAATGATACATGTTTTACTAAATATCATACTTTGAAAAATGTTTAGTTTGTACAAATTTTTACTTATTGAAAAATGTTATAAAATCATTCATTGTTAAAGTTGTGGTTGAAAATAAGCCATAGAAAGTATTCTCTCATCTATTTCGCAAATAATTGATGTGTTTTCTAAGCGCGACTTTTTTTATGCGGTCCCTGTCTGCCGTATAAACAAAATTTTACGTGGTACATCGTAAAAAGCTGTTTATTATACGTAAGTATTTATAAAATTTCGAAATACACAAAAACAGGTTTTACTGTATTTGCACAAAAGAAATGACTCGCTCTTCTGATTCTCTCATTTCAATTGACTCATTTTTTTTTTCATTTCACCCACCAAAATTTTGTAGCTTGCAGTTTACTAAGATAAATGCTTCCTAACGCAATAAAAATTTCCACAAATGCATAAGAATCAGCAAAAAGAAAGGAAGTCTAATAAAGAAATGGAATAAAAAATATGAAAAAATGAGAATGAAATGAAATAAAATAGGAAAAAAATGCATAAAAAATTTGTGATAATGATAAGTGGAAGAACGATAAGTGTACGGTTATCTACACACGGAAGGGGTTAACATTTCAACCGCATCGGTCATCGGTTATCGTCGAATCTGCCGGATTATAATTGTGCCCAACAATAACATCGGAACGTGGTCGATAAGGTTTCACCGGTAAGCACAATGGTGATTATTAAATTTGCGTAACGATATGATGAACTTAATTATATACTTCATTATTCCCGTCAATACAAAGCAATGCAAGCGTGAACAAAGAGTTAGTCGGCGTGCGTTCCGCGATGAATGCGTTAACGGAAGCGGAACTTATTGTTAGGAGTATCGATAACGAAACGGGAAGTACTTCGTGAAACGACGAGCCACGAGATTCGTGTAACGGGCCCCAAAAACTTGCGAAAATCATACGGAAAGTAGGTTTCCGCGGGGGTGCGCGAAGACACCGACGAGATCGATCCACTTTATCAACGGAAAGGACTGGGGGGGGGGTGGAGAACACGAGACACAGAGGGGTTGGACGAGATTGTTTTCAGTA
The DNA here is from genome assembly GCA_033822845.1 of Tetrapedia diversipes. Taxonomy (NCBI): domain Eukaryota; kingdom Metazoa; phylum Arthropoda; class Insecta; order Hymenoptera; family Apidae; genus Tetrapedia; species Tetrapedia diversipes. Next base: position 20,964 of record JAOPTO010001881.1, on the reverse strand, counting down.
CCTTCCGTGTTAATGTGGTTCTGGAAACACATACAGTAGCGAACATAAGTTTAAAACGAGAGAATACTATAAAACAGAGTATCATCGTCTTTTTTTTTTTATTAACCCTTTGACTGCTAAAGGCGTATATATACGCCCTCGCAAGTCTATCAATACATACGAAAGGCGTATATATACGCCCTCATAAATCCATCAATATACAGTCAACCCTCCTATAACGCGGTACTCTCAGAACGCGGTTTCCATATAACGCGGAGCTGAAATTGCGACAGCCCTCCTATAACGCGGTACTCTCAGAACGTGGTTTCCATATAACGCGGAGCTGAAATTGCGACAGCCCTCCTATAACGCGGTACTCTTACAGCGCGGTTTCCGTTCAACAACGTCCCATCAGTTCTTTCCGTGCACCCAATAAATGATTTTAACTGGATATGTTTATATAAACATTCAAGCTTATCTCTTAGCCGTTTACGACATCAGTTTCAGTCGTCCAGAGCTCTTTCACAGTACGTTTCGTTGGTAACCAATTCTTTCCAAAATTTTGTTGCTGGCACTTCCAAATCTTGATTTACAAGATGTGAAAAAAGGGCTAAATTTGGCTAAAGAATTAGAACTTCATTTCATTCAAACTGATCATTCAACGGTGCGCTGCGCAAAGTTTAAAAGAGAGTTAAGGAATTGCTTAGCTACCTATAGAGAGGTTTTAGGGGAGTTAGAAAAAAAAGCTACAATCGAAAACCAATGTGAAGATGAACCAAGCGAGGAAGACATTTTACCCATTAAAAGAAGACGAGTTAGGCGACTCATATTTGACAGCGAGGATAAGTGTTAAAAGATTACATAATTTTACAAAAGTCTTTCTTTTTTTTTGTTGGAAAACAGTTTTTTAGTTTAGATTTTGTTTCATTTTTTTTATCATTTCCTTATATGAACTCTTCAATTCAATAAAAATAATTTATAATTTATCTTGTCTTTTGTATTTATTGGTCTCCATATAACGCGGTACGAATGATGTGATTTGTACTAATTCTGAGTTTCTTATAGCGCGGTTTCCATACAACGCGCTACGAATTAGCCTGGTTTGTACGGTTAAATCCGAGTTTCTTATAGCGCGGTTTCCATATAACGCGGTACGCACTCACCGCGTTATAGGAGGGTTGACTGTATACGAAAGGCGTATATATACGCCCTCTGTATTTCTTTACTATAACACCTTTATTACTGTTTTACTAATTAATTCAACATAGAATTTATTGTCCTATGTAACATAGCAACTAAATATGCTATTATTACTTTGTCATTATTATTTTTAATCCCTAAGAATGGTATCAAACTTCCGGGTACTGTTTTGGTCACTAGTCAGTAGAGAACCAGTTGCAGCGATTGACATACGAAAAACGCGCCGTCGTAAAAAAAAAAAACGCGTCGTCGAAAAATTAATTGCACTCCAAGAGGAATCAATTCAATAACAATGCAATATAAGGAACGGTAAATGGATGCCGGCTAAATCCGGCGCTGGTAACGAAAGGGTTAAACTTTTGTCCGCTACTGTAAAACATAGTATCATGGTTTATAAATATTGTGTGTACATACGTTTCTATTTTTAATAAGATTATATAGTACTTATTGATTAGTACAAGACACGAAATTTGTTTATTGTACTATTTCTCACACATAAATTATTTCATTTTTGTTCACCCTTTGGTCTTGAACTTTTGTCCGCTACTGTACTATGGTTTATAATTATGCCTGTACATTCATTTTTATTGTTAATAAGAAAATGAGGTATTTATTGATTAGTACAAAACACGGAATTTGTTACGGGGTTAATTATTGACGTTTATATTGTTTTCTGGAAAAGAATAATTACGCATATCATCTTGTATGCATTACGTTAGATTCAAGAAACACAAAAAATCATACGTCGCGTACTGTATCATTTTATCGCGTACTGTACTCGCAGTTTCTTTAGAGAAGGAAACGCAGGCTGTTGTGCAGACCCGTCTCGATATCAGAAACTATTTTGTTTCCGGGAGAGTTTCGAGACAGCTTGGAAGCTCTTAATCGCCGGAGAACGACGAGGAGTTATCGTCGGCCGACCACCGTGGCCGGGGTCGAGCAACTTTTCGGCGTGAAATACACGGGGGCCGCGTTAAGTAACGTATAAATATGATAATTCCACGGAGGCAACGACACTCGTAAATCTGACGTTATGCAAATGTTTGAGCTCTCGCCGGCCTCCTTAATTGTCGCGAGTTTTTCCGCCGGAAATAAGCGACGGGGAAAGGGATATCCCTTCCCGAATGAAAAATCTCGTTTTGAATGGCGTTTTATTTCAATCTAACTCGATTGTCGTCGTTTTTTCGGGTAGAATGGGATGAACAACGTCTCTTGTAAATTTAGAATCAACGCAGAACGATAGATTTAATCGAAAAATATTTGATAATTACTGTTAATCTCTCTTATTACGAGGGTGGTCCCAGAAGTACCCTACTCGACATAGAAAACACAAAATTTTTTGAAAAAAATGTGTTTATTTTTCAACGTAATCTCCTTTCAGCTCTATACACTTTTTTCCAGCGATGTTCAATAAGTTTGATACCCTTTTTATAATAAGAACTGTCTTGCTCTTCGAAATAACCGTTAACTGCCGACATCACTTCTTCGTCATTGCAAAATCTTTGACCACCCAGCCATTTTTTCAAGTTTGGGAACAGAAAATAATCCGAGCGAGCTAAATCTGGCGAATAGGGTGCATGAGGTAGCAATTCAAACTTTAATTCATTAATTTTTGACCGTTGCAATAAGGATGACCAATTTTCTCCATTTTCACAAATTCACTGCAAACGTTTACTATTGATGGCTGCCAAACAAAAACTAAACAACGTAACGTCTTCAAACTTGAAACATATGCTTTATAGATTGTGTACTTTCTAATACAGTGATATTTTTTAAACAACTACCCCCCCTCTGTAGGTCAGGCCGGGCACTTATGGGACCACCCTCGTATCTTTTACTCGATCACTCTTTTCTTCACGATTACTCTGACTCGCTCTTTTCAACTCAATTCAACTCAACTTAATTGACTGCCTGTTTTCGACTTGAGCACTCCTTATATACACATTATAACATTGTTTGTGGTCGGTATAGATGTGAGATCTGTATATAGCTCTCGAAATTTTTGTTAAATAGGCTTTAGTAATTTTAAAGCCACCCTATATTTATTTACATAGGATTTTTGTATTTTTGTTTCACCTTCTTCATGTATGTATGTTCACTCCGATTACATTCCTGTTTTGTAAAGCCATGCAGGTAACACATATCGATATTATAATCCCATAATAATCCTTTTTAATAAATAACGTTAAGAAAAATTTGTGCCCCTTATTTTTGCCCAACAATCTTCTCGTTTTTAATTGCGAAATTAAAAGTTCCTTTCTTTTAATAACAATAATATGTTTATTCTTTACTAAATATACACGTTTTCATGTTTTCTTTCTTTAATTAATTTATTTTTATGTTTTCTTTCTTTAATTAATTTATTTTTATGTTTTCTTTCTTTAATTAATTTTTATGTTTTCTTTCTTTAATTAATTTATTTTTATGTTTTCTTTCTTTAATTAATTTTTATGTTTTCTTTCTTTAATTAATTTATTTTTATGTTTTCTTTCTTTAATTAATTTATTTTTCTTTCTTTAATTAATTTATTTTTACGTTTTCTTTCTTTAATTAATTTATTCGTATGTTTCAATCTTTTCTTCGTCATAATACATTATTTTACGCACGCTCTTGCCGATTTTCTTTTGTTCACTTCCCCTATTTTTGTCTTTTTTTTACGTTAGATGTCACGATTCGTAGATAAATGTAGTAACATCTTAACAGTATTAAATAATAGTAATTTCGTGAATTAGTAAAAAACGAGCCGTGATAATTAACGACGGGACGTTTCGTTAAGAATGCTTTCAAATATTCAAATTACATGGATTCCAGGCGGTAATAAATACAACACGAAACGTATCACGTACAGGAAACAAATTTGTAATATTCATGACGCAATGATGGGGTATGTGTGTCCCTATCCGTGATGCTACACCTCATAATTATTCGAACAACCTGTTATATTTAGAGAAATAACAGTGGACTATTGTGTAATTCTAATTCTATTAACTTGAATATTTTAACTCTAATTAACGTATCTTTATAGATCGAAATAGGGGTCATTTGAATCAAGATCATGCTAGGTTACCATCATTAAATTAGAATAAAAACGAGAATTTTCTGATATTAGAAAATTAAAATTCTTAGTTCAGAAATATATTTATTATATACATTATTATATATTATTTATATAAATATTTATATATATAAGTATAATCATAATTATAATTATATAATTTATTTATATATATAAGAAATATATTAATTATAGAATCTTGTTTATCAGAACACATCAGGAGACAAGGCAGTTCAGATAACTCAGTAGTTCTGATAGTAGAGATTCGCAAGCTATCTCATTCGTCTGTTCTTATTAGATCGGTTAATAGAGGTTCGATATTCGAAAAAATGAGGTCGATTATAATGAAAGTTCTGTTATGCAAACACCCATTATATGAAAGCTGTAACCAGAAATTCTATTATCCAAACATAGTGATATCTAATAATGGTTTGTTACTTTTAGAAATCATGAAATTCAACTGTGAAACAAATATAGAATACAAAATATTTTTTAACAAACTTAACCTTCTTGATGTTAATTTTTAAATATTTATATAAACTTGAACTTCTTAATATTAATTTTTAGATATTTAAACAAACTCGAACTTCCTGATATTAATTTTTAAATATTTATACAAACTCGAACTTCCTGATATTAATTTTTAAGTATTTAAACAAACTTAACCTTCTTGATGTTAATTTTTAAATATTTATACAAACTTGAACTTCTTGATATTAATTTTTAAATATTTAAACAAACTTGAACTTCTTGATATTAATTTTTAAATATTTAAACAAACTTGAACTTCTTAATATTAATTTTTAAATAATTAAACAAACTTGAACTTCTCAATATTAATTTTTAAGTGTTTAAACAAATTTAACCTCCTTGATATTAATTTAAATAAATGAAGTTTAGCAGAAAAGAAGTAATTATTCTGTTGTCGGAACACAGTTGTCACCCTATCAGTTCCAATAATCGAGGTTCTACTATATTTCATTTCAATTGATGTTGAACAAAGATGTTCAATTACTTTTTCCCATTCTGTGCTCATGTCAGCATAAATTGCATATAAGTGCAAAAAATGAAACATTTGTTCGCATAAACGAGGTTTTATTCATATTTTCTTGTTTGGCTTTGGTATTGTTTGCAATCATACAGCAGGTGCTGGATGCTGATTTCTTTTTGGTTGCAGTAGTTACAGAAAAGTGGGTCTATTTTTGTTAGAAAATGTTCGTGACTGATTCTGGAATGGCCAATTCGGAGTCTACTCGTCCAAGAACCGAATTGAAAAAGAAAAAAACAGACAACAGCAGTCACGACAAAACGAGGAGTGGAAATTATTAGACACTTGTCACGAAATCACACGTTTCACGGCAGCCGGCAATTTGTTTTCTGATTATTGACCAGGCTTCACCTTCGCGGCTAGAAAGTCAACCGTGCCTTGATGACCGGGACTACACGACCGAAATTAAGCATCGACGATAGGTCACAGCGCGAAGAAATTATACGCGCCTCTGAACACACTTAATTCTGTATTGTGATGTACAGTGACTCACAAAATTGATCGAATATATTTATTATATTAACCCTTATGGCTCCAAGTGTGACTTCCAAATACCGAAAAAATAATTAATAATATAAACATTGTAATCAAAATTATATTACTTCTGAACTGAATAAAGATTGTTTTGAGTGACTTTAACCAGTTAAGTGTGTTTGACGACTATATCCGTCATGGAAGAATGGCAGAATTTTGTGTTATGACGGCTATATCCGTCATGCGTAAAATTTTGTTACAATTTGATATTTAAATTGTAATTCTGGCGAAAACTAAATTATATTCGTAAATTTTAATATGTTTAGAATGTTTAGGGGTCAGGACGAAATGAAATAAACAAATGAAAATTATAGATAATTTGAGTTGGATTTCTAACTTCCTGAGAGCTAACTCGTAAGCACTGCAGTAACACTGGATCTTTGATTATCCCGATTTTCATCTTGACGTGTCATAACCAAAAAAAAAAACAAAGTATATTAGATTCTCCATCTGCGATGATGTTCTATTTGTTATAAAAACAAAATTAGAAAAGACTCTCGGTATTGGTGTCCGACATGCAAAGTGCCACTGTGCATCGTTCCCTGTTTCAGAACATATCACACGAAAGCAACATTATAAATTTTTAATTTCTACAAATATTTGATTTTTTTTAAGTTTTTCGTTAATTATGTGTAAATATAGCTTTACGTTGATCCATTGTGTAAATATTACTAATAAATTCATTCATTTTCTAAAATAAAGTCGTCTTTTTGACCCAATATTTCAACAGCGCTACTTACTCTGTGTTTGACGACTATATCCGTCATCGCTTGATTATCGCGACACACACTGGGGCGCACTTTGCAAAATGATCGACACAGTTAACTGGTTAGTATTATTATTTAGACGTGATTGTAGCATTTAAAGCCTGACACTTGAAAACTTGCAAGCCAAAATATGACTTGATGAGATATGAGAACCAGATATGAGAATAAGTTGGAGTTGCCTGTAGATATTCACATTTAAAGGTAGGAAATGTTAAGGGTTACCTCTCTGTCTGTCTTCCTTTGTTCGACTTGTTTCCTACCTTCTCTTTCTTTCTCTTCTTCTCTCTTTCTCTCAGTTGCTCTGTAACTCTTTAACTCAAACTCTCTTTTGTTGAAGAGAGTGTTAACCCTTATGGTTCCAAGTGTGCCTCTCAAGCACCACCAATATAATTAATAATATAAATATTGTAATCAATATTATATTACTTCTGAAATTAATATAGATTGTTTTGAATGATTTTAATATTATTATTTACACGTCACTGTAGCATTTACAATTTGATCCTTAAAAACTTGCAAGTAAAAAGCCGTTAAATAAAGAAAAACATTCGATCAATTTCTTGAATCACTATAGCCGTAGTTCGACGAAATTTCATGTTTCCTAAGTGAAGAACGTCAAGGATAATCGTTTAACCGACAGAACACAGTATACGTTTCCCCATTTGTACACTGTTATCGAAAATTATCCAAATCCCTATTTATTTTAGAGAAAATATAAGTTTATTATAAAAATCTGCGGATTATCGTTTAATTGGCAGGACACAACACAAGTTTTCCCATTTGTACACTGTTATCGAAAATTATCTAAATCCCTATTTATTTTTGAGAAAATATGAATTTATTACAAAGAAGTACGGATAATCGTTTAACTAACAAGACACAGCACAAGTTTCCCCACTTATACACTGTTATCGAAAATTATCCAAATCCCTATTTATTTTAGAGAAAATATAAGTTTATTATAAAAATCTGCGGATTATCGTTTAATTGGCAGGACACAACACAAGTTTTCCCATTTGTACACTGTTATCGAAAATTATCTAAATCCCTATTTATTTTTGAGAAAATATGAATTTATTACAAAGAAGTACGGATAATCGTTTAACTAACAGGACACAGCACAAGTTTCCTCATTTGTACACTGCTATCGAAAATTATCCAGATTCCTATTTATTTTTGAGAAAATATAAGTTTATCACAAGGAACTGCGGATGACAGAATCTGCAGTAGAATATTACACTGCAGCGAAACTGATTTTTAAAAGCTAATATACAGTAACAAAATTGATATCCGTAATTGATAGATCATACAAAACCGTATAAAAAGTTATTCATTTTCAATTTTGTATTGTTTTCATTTTAATTTTGTACTTGTATTTATCTTAAATTTTTATAGTAATTTAATCGAGTACACTTAAATATGATAAATTTTATTTAATTTGAATGCACTATTGCTGAGTTTTCTAACCGAATAATTTACACTTATAATCCGTTATTTCCGTAGTATGGTGACAAGCACTTATGTATTATTGACCACCAATCTGCCATTGATTAATACATTTTAATAACATCTGCTTAAAATTAATGAACGATATTTTGTATCTCACGTAGTTATGAATTTAATCTATAAATAAAATCATAATTGCACTAGTACTAAACTTTATGATCAAAACGTGTCAACATTAGAAAACATAAATTTTGCTAACGTTCTTTTCACATTTAAAATCAAAAACTCTCCGAAGAAACTTTAACACAAGAACGTGTAACTTATAGATGACCGTTATTAATTTCATAAATCATCCTCACGATTTTGTTACAAAACTCAAACGTATGACTTAAAAAACAATTAAATCTTGTTAAACTGTATATTAGCTTGTCCAATCATTTTTTTTATAACAACCTTTTTTCTCAACTCTGTATTTTTATATGCAACGTTAGAACACGGTACTGCCGATAACACAAAACGTTCGAGCCGTGAAGGTGTCGATGCACTCACTCAGAGAAGCATTTTCGGTAATTCGTTTTCACGATAAAGACGCATCGACCACGTCGAAAGGTAAAACGTTTCGGAGCCACTCGATTTATCTGGACGTTTCTCCGCTTTGAGGCGACCGAGAAACACTCTTAGACGTTCACCCTCCCCTTTCAACCCTCTGCGCTTTAAATCGCCAGACCGGCTCGCTAAGACCGGCGTCTGTCAAATTCCGTACGATAAACTTCAACAGAAACACCAGACACTGCACCGGTGCACTTGAGACGCGCGCCAAATTCGCGTCTGTTTGATCGCTTATCGCAGCCACTTCCGTTCACTTTTTGATTTAAAAATGACGCGCTTCGAAAAATAAAAAAATAAAAAAAAAACAGAATAAAACGCGACGTGACGCGGTACCGCACGCAAAATTTCTGTCCGTAACCGTAGAAACTCGTAAGCGGTGGACGAGTCACGTGCCAGACACGATGGTCACGGTGTACGAACTCACCGGCACAACACGAACCAGTTTTTTCCACCGCGGATGGGACAGCTGCCTGAACTGTTAAAGGTCTTCGCATTATTTCCTGTTCGTAGCACGAACCGTGCGAGCAAAAAAAGTTGTGGCGTGTTCTGTGTGCCGTGCGCTGATACACGAGAAACCCGCAAAGTTACCACTGACGTGACCCTCAAGACACTCCACTTTGGCCGCAGAAAGAAACGATCGCGGTTTCGGTGGAGCGAACACGCGTGTAAGAGAAAAAGAACATCGACTCACCGTGCGTACCCGGCGACACGATGCTTTCTGCAACTCGAACTCCCTCGAAGAAACGTCAAACGCGAACTGAGAAATCCACAGAAGTCACTGGACTGAAAGGCAGTCACTTTGATAATATTCACCACTGAGATGCTGTTACGTGTCACTTGTCACAAGTTCGAAATAATTGCAACGATGCGTTTAATTTTTTCGGAAAGAGGCAACAATGAACACGTTGATAAATGTTGGAAAGAACGAAACGATGTTACGAAGTATATCGTACGAAACCGTATCGTATATTCGGCAGCCGTGCTGCATCCGTACGTACAACCGTTCGACTCGGAGTCTCGCGCTCAACTGGTCTCCGCTTGTTGGCGCGGATTTCTCGTCGTCCAATCGTAGTTGAGACTGCGCGGCGCGCCGCCACTTTGCCTCGTGTGTATCGTACCTTAGGTTTAACCCCCGTCACAGCACCGTTCGCCTCTCCTTCCCTTCGCCCCGTAGAAATGCGTGTCCCCGTGCTCTCACTCACTCCCTATCGTTCTCGTTCTTTCTCTTTCGCTCTTCTTACACGTCACTCTCGCTCTTTTATAGGGGAACTGTACAAGGGTAGCGATGGGCATCCAATTTTCCCTCTCGCAGAGTTCCCGACTCGAACACTTCGTCGAACGTAATCGTGCAAACGTCCCGATCGCTTCCGTGTAAGTTTCCGTAAAACGTTATTCTTGTTAGTCGTTCGATCCTCGCTATACTCAAACTTCACGGTTACTCGAGACTTTCGACAAATCATCGCGAGAAAACTTTGAACGTTTCGCTGTTCACTGCTAACATCGCTGTCAAAACGACAGGATTACCTGAGTGTCACTGTGAGTGAATTTAAAGGACGAACCGCGGCTAATCTGCATTTTCACGGTTGTAAAGCTGTTACTTGTTTAACGCAGCCTCCGACTTAAACAACTTAACCCGGTCGCGTGCCAAGATCCGAGCACATTCTCGCGATTTTCCACACGTTAATACTTTCGACACGCTTTCGCGCCATAATTGCATAAACTGACGAGATGACAAATAGCGCGCTTGAAGAATGCGCATTAGTTCGCGCTGCCGCCACTAGAGGGCAGTTTAGGATTGCCCTTACTTTCGCAGAATTTGTGAGAACGTTGTGTTGACAAATACTGTTTTGTTTATTATTAGTGCGTTTTATTTAATTGAATATAAGTTAAGTTAAATATATAGTATAAGTGATTGAAGAACGTACCTGATACTAGAAGAAGGGTGAACTATGAAGAAATTTGTATATTCCCTTTTAAACATAACGTAGGGAAATAGTTTGGTTATAATTATTTCTGCACAATAACCTTGTAAAAAGGTAATTTACAAAATTGTCTTACTTTCTTGCAGCATTATATACAACTCTTTTATTATTATTATCACGGAATTAAACAATAATTTAAGAAGTGTAGAACATAAGTAATGTAACCAAAATTCTGTATAATATTGTTGAGAATTAGGTTAAAAATTATTGCTCCATATTCTTAACATTCAATGTTCTGGTCTATTTTAGTAAATAATAGAATTCTAATAAATATGTATCGTAAACAAACCGATTGTCAAAAATATGAATTGAATGTGGTTTTACAACTGACGCGTTACCGTGGATTAATAATAACAGAGGAACGTGCAATATATATATATACACGAAGATTTATAGTTTTACATGTGTTGGGATGACTCATTTCAGCCTATGAATGGTTATATATGGGAAAGTATATTGAGTTGAACATGTGAGGGTTGGAGAATGCCAAGGGAGGCATTAGAATATCAAGGAGAAAGGTCGGTGGGAAACGAAACGTAACAGAACTCTATTATCAATGCTACTTGTTAGACCATCTCACTTGACGTCTTCGCCCACCGAAATTCTCTCCAAGTATTCCCTCCGGTTCCCTTTAACTATCGTATATCCCGCTTCTTCAACTCAACGCACACGGTAAATTTATTTATGGATTAAGACAAGTTACCGTGAAAGATATTACACATTCGTTGCTGTTAACATTTACAATGTTTAACTTATTTGAATTAAGTACTTAAGTGTGTTAGGAAAATTATCGTCTGATAAGCACAAGGGATTTCCAAATTATTTGTCGACGTATCTAACACGGAAACGCCATTAATACCTAGAAATTTTGGGACGTACATATTTCTTAACACCCAGATAATACTATATAAGCCTACTTCTTAATTTGTCACATATTAACAAATAGTTATGATGATAATAATTACTATTATGGTTTTAAAAATTGAAATTCATTTCACTTCATGCTTATTATACCAATTCTCATTTTGACAGTTACAGAACACACTTGAAACTCTCACGTTAGATATCTTCGACATCGTTCAGAAAGTTTTGTTCGGTCGTATGCTAATGCATCGCGTGGCGGCGCCTATTGATGTCGCGGCACTCAGAACCATACATGTCTGGCGCTACTTTAAGATAAGTACTTCATACATATATATATCTTCAAATATCCATCATTTCAATCAGTTACAGCTTGAGATAGTACTTCATAAAGGCTGAAGTATTGTATTTCACGCCTGGCTGGGTTAACGAACTCGAATAAATAGCTTTGTATATTAAATCGGCTAATTGTGAGGTTCTAAAACCACATTCGCCGTGAGAGTGTTAAAAAAAAAAACACGAATATATAAATATATCTATAAATGGCTTTGCATTTGCTTGGATAAATATTACTTCAAAAAACATGTATGTTTGCTCGGAACGGTGAAAGTAAAATATTTGTTTTTAACGATCGCTCGCCTTTCAGTTTACCTCCCAGAGTAACCGTAAAATATGGCAATAAATATTCGAGTATTTGTTGACGAAAAGTATACAGTTCCATGGTATTGAACAATTGAAAAATTTGCATTATTGGTAAAAAGTGTACGAGTACGTTGATCTATTTATAATATTAATATTTAGCATTATTATAGTAATAATACACAACATTTTGTAGTAATACCTGTTTTTTTACTAAAATAACAAATTATATATTCAATTTATTTGTTTAAAAAAATTATGAATGGTGAATTTTAGAATTTTATACTGTCATTTTTGATGTCATTGATTTACTTAGATTTCATAGCTCTTGTATTTCTTATCTAAATTATGCTTTAAACGTTTAATAATCCAAAGAACAAGAGTTTCATTGCATCATAACAGGTACTCTGTTATATATAGCTCTAATCATGAAAAAAGATTAGATTGTAGCTGTTTAATAAACGCAAAGCAAACACCTAGACACTTTCAAGTGGTACGCATAGTCTAGTTCAAAAGCTTTTAGGTCGTTTGATACGTTTGCTCTTAATCTGGGAAGAATTATGTACCTAATTGTTGAAACATACAAAAGTGTATTTACAGCAGAATCTCCCATGTATGAAGTAATAGAGGGACAAAAGTATTTGGATAAAAGAATTTTCAAATAATTTTATTTATTTGAATGGATGTTAAGAACGTTAATAGTTTATTCAAATATTTATGTCTCATATCTTTTTTATTGTTAAATTCTAAACATTTTTAAGGTAAACAGCTACTATTAGATGACATGCTATTCGGATAATCTAACATTTACTTACAATACTCAGATAATAGATATTTGTATAAATTGAAAAAAGTACAAAGTCAGATTTCTCACGCTTAAAAAAAAAAAAGAATTTTTAAATTGAAAATGTTCTTAGCCATTTCTATATTACAAAAACTTTGTATGTATTTTATACAGCTTTCTTCATCTTAAAAAAACCACTGTTATTACATTATCCTTAAGCTTTTAGGAAACATTTTGCATTCGTCAAGTTTCTCATTTTTTCCTATTTATAGATATTTAACCTTTTGAATCCATTCAAACCTTTCCAGCTATAATTCTTATTCCAAACTATAATTCTTAGCCATTGAACATTCCTTCATTTTCACTCAATAATTTTTTTTATCAACTATACCATACAAATTAGAAAACGATTAAAAATATTTTCCTCTGTAGCCTTCATATAAAAAATAATACCTACGTAAGGCGTCAACATTATGAACAGCCTCACTCAATAATAAACGTACAGTAGCAGAAAAAAGTTTAAGATCAACAGGTTAGGAAAAATAAAATAAAATTCACGTATGACAAAAGTTTAAGACGACGGGACAATGTCAACCATAGTTTTATGGTATGCAAATATTGTTTATATACTTATTTTTATGGTCATTATGGTAGAACACTATTCATTGATTAGCACAGATATGCAAATTTTATTTATCATGCTATTTCTTATAAATTAGTTAGTTTAATTTCGTTAACTCTTTGGCATTAAACTTTTGTCCGTTACTGTATGTTATGTGTAAGATATAAGTTCTGTTATATGTACAATTAACATTAGATTAATTCGTTTCGTTTAACCCTTTGATCTTAAGCTTTTGTCCGCTACTGTATACTTATTTCTTAGTGTACAGTAGAAGACAAAAGCTTAAGGCGACAGGACAGTGTAAAACATAATTTTATGGTTCGCAAATATTGTTTATCTATTCATTTTTATCGTCATTATAGTAGAACTCTTATTGACTAGTGTACAATACAAATTTCATTTATCGTGGTATTTTTTATTAATTAATTAATTTGTTTTTTCGTCCCTTTAGTCCTAAACTTTTGTCCCTTACTGTATAGATGATACTTATAACCCACGGAATTCTGTTTTATAACATTTTATCATCCTAAACTTATGCTCTCTGCTGTACCTCGTCGAGATTCATAGCTTCCAACCAAATTTTGAATCTTATTAAAAAAAAAGAAGCACGGATATCTGAAGACTTTCCGGCGGAAACGTGCACTCGTCCCGCTTTAAATCTTCGCGGAATATCTTCGTCGTGGAACGGCGCGACGTAGCATTACGTAAGTTTTACGCAACTTCCTGCAGGCATAACAGAATACGGAGAGGCGATGGTCGAAAAACACGAGCGTCGAAAGAAAGTTCCCTCTGTATCGACTGGCGTTCGTTTATTACGACCTATAACCGCCTACATTTGCCATTTTCCGTGTCCGTCACCCCTCCGTCGTCGCCTTCCGTCTCCGTCTACACCCTCCGTCTACACCCTCCTTCGGTAATTCCGTCGCGAGTTCCGCATAATGCGTTTTTCAGGCCGCCCTTCGTACTACAGGGACGCACAAGGGTCCGATCTGTCCGTAGCCAGGTCGCCTGTGAGGGGGACGATGGGTTTTTTCTTCTTATTTTTTAATTTTGTAGCTTCAAGGAACTCTTAAGAGTTATATAGCTATTCGTGAATACCACAATTTATGAAAGTGATTACAAATGTTTTGAATAAATTAAATTTAGGAGGTTACATTTTTTAACATTAGAACTACCAGAGCAGTCAAAATGACCAATTACTGATTATTCATAGCAGCCTTAAAATAATTTATAAAAGTGATTACAAATGCTTTGAATAAATTAAATATGGAGGTTACATTTTTTAACATTAGACCTACCAGAGCAGTCAAAATGACCAATTACTGATTATTCATAGCAGCCTTAAAATAATTTATAAAAGTGATTACAAGTGTTTTGAATAAATTAAATTTAGGAGGTTACATTTTTTAACACTAGAACTACCAGAGCAGTCAAAATGACCAATTACTGATTATTCATAGCAGCCTTAAAATAATTTATAAAAGTGATTACAAGTGTTTTGAATAAATTAAATATGGAGGTTACATTTTTTTTAACGCTAAAATTACCAGAGCAGTCAAAATGGCCAACTGGTGATTATTCATATAGGAAAATTCTATTTTGCTCAATTTAGTAGAGTGGTAGAGCTCAGGTGTGAAGAAAATAAAGTAAAGTGATTAGAATATTAATAATATATATTTAAGACAATTTAATAGTAACAACTTAAACGACTTTGCAACTTAGCAAGCACTACGTTCAGAATTACACTCTTTCTGCCTTCACAGTCAAACTCTCTGCCTCGCACTCGCATTTCCCCCGTCATATATTCTTCCAAATACTCATTTTCTTTCTTTCTAATTGTCAACCTTTCTCACTCGATGCATTCGGTCACGTTCACCAAAAATTCCTCAGTCTCAACGTTTTCGCAAGTGCTCATCTTTCGCGCCTTAGAAACACTCAAGTCCAAACATTTCACGTTCACACGGTTATCGCTCGACTCAAGCACTCTTCACATTTTCCTAAACTCGAATCCACTCGAATATAATGTTGGTATGTAGATGTGGGCCATCCTCCGATCATCAAAGCGTACAAAGCAAAGAAAGCTATAAACTAACGTAATGTTAAACAATATACAACAATATATATGTAAACGTAACTTGGTATTTACCAAAATAAGACTAGCAACTATTAAAATAAGACTAGACTAATTATTTGCGCTCAAGGCAAGATGCCATTTTTTGCGAGTTTGCTGGTTTCTTTATTTTAGCATCTTATATAGTCCATAGGCCTATGCCAGTTGGTGGGGAGGAATCGACCGTAATACAGACAGTGTTACACGCCCCGAGTGACGCGAATTTTTCCCCGAAACGACTTTCCATTCGAGCGCCACGGGATCCAGCCGACACCCCCGGAGGCGCGCGAATTATCCGAGTGCGTTCGGTAATTCCGCTGGGAATCGTTTTGCATAATGTTAAGAAAATACTCGTAAAAGCGTGGCTGAATGTGCTCCAGCGAGCCGTTGTTATTTGGTAATATTTGCCACGCGTTACGATACCGATAGCGATCGTCGAGACCTATTATTCGTAGATATTAAATAATAATTAATCTCGCCCCCCAAACTCAGAAAAACAGATATAATTTATTGTTAACCGTTTCAAAAAACACAGCACGATCGCGTTCTTTCGGCCATGTGTCGAAAAAAGCCCAGAAGCGTGAAAGCACTCCTTTGACTATGTGTTGAAATATTATTTGTTCTTCAAATTTTTCATATTTTTAATTTGTAACTTATTATTTTTTGAAATACTATATATAAACTAGTATTATATACTATTATTTATATATTATTACTATATTATACAGGGTGTTCGGACAGCCCTGGGCTTAAATTGAAAGAGTAACTCCCTGAGACATTCTAAGACGAAAATCAAGAGTAACGATTTTGTGTTTGAGGCTTTGTTTACGAGTTATAACTAGTTAAAGATATCGTTTAATCCGGACCGTTCGACGCCTTGAGCATCACTGTGGACTCAGCGACGTTACCGACCGAGTTGCCTTGGTTACCCGCTCTCAAGCGTCGAACGGTCCGGATTAAACGATATCTTTAACTAGTTATAACTCGTAAACAAAGCCTCAAACACAAAATCGTTACTCTTGATTTTCGTCTTAGAATGTCTCAGGGAGTTACTCTTTCAATTTAAGCCCAGGGCTGTCCGAACACCCTGTATAAATTGTGAGCGCTCTGTCAATTGTTTGGCTCGGTCAAATGCGCTGGGTTTTCTCGACAGGAAATTGGGAAAGCGCGAAAATGGCTGATTGTACGCAAACGGTTAAAGTATAAACAGGAACATTACAATATTATAATATAATCACTTTGCATGCACACACTTCAACACTTGTTCGAGTGTTACTGATTCTCAATCAATCCGTGGCGCTCGTCGCGCGATCGATATTTGCTTACAAGACCAACAAAAATTGGCTGGGTTCTGACTAGAGGTATTAACCCTTTGCACTCTGAATTATTTTTCAATTTTGTTGCCAATAACTGCCTAGTATTTTAGGCGGTTTCTTTGAAATTTACTTCAAATTTAAACCTAAGTATTGCATTAACAGTTTGTTAGAACATAAATTATAGTACTCCGTCAGAGCATAGAAATTATTCAAAATTAGGGGCAGGCATAGAAATCTTGCTTAGAGTAGGTAAAATATATAAAGGAGCACATATTTTCGAATCTTCCTTCACGCGATAAAAATTTTCTTGTAATTTGAATGTTGATATTACTATAGCTTGAATAATTAAATTTATATTAATGATCATACAATAACTCTTTAAGTATATGTTGCAAAATGTATGTTTTCTGTGAAACACAAGTTTTACAAGCAAAACTATGTTAAAATTTATAATAGTAATAACAATAATCGAAAAAAAGCAGCAAGAAGTAAAAGAGTCTGTTTAATAACAATTGCACACTGTAAGAGTAATAAACAAGAGACATAAAAAAAGAAAGAAAAAGAAAGAAAGTGTGTTTGTACACGTGGTGCCATCTATTGGCACAAATCGAAGAACTTCTATTAAGATTGTGGCGGGGCTTGAGAGGATTTGATTTTTCAGCAGTAAATAATATACCTAACAAATTTCAGAATTCTTTAGTTTTTGTTATTCATTTTATAAATTATATTATAAAGTTTCCTATTATTTATTTATTCCATAAATGAAAGCACCCTTTGGTAGTCTTCAGATTGTTGCGTTATATTTTAAGATATTTATTATTACACTTAGATATGACAGGACATTTGATTTCTTAATAGTAAATACCTAACAAATTTCTTTATTCTTTAATTTTTATTTATGTTATAAATTGTAATATAAAGTTTTCTTTTATTTATTTATTCCATAAGTGGAAACACCCTCGAGTTGTCTCCAAAGTGTCGCGTTATATTTTGAGATATTATTACCCTCAGGTATGGCGGGACATTTGATTTCTCAACAGTAAATACCTAACAAATTTCTTTATTCTTTAATTTTTATTTATGTTACAAATTGTAATATAAAGTTTTCTTTTATTTATTTATTCGATAAATGGAAGCACCCTCCAGTTATCTTCCAAGTGTCGCATTATATTTTGAGATATTATTACCCTTAGGTATGGCAGAGAACGTTTGATTTCTTAACAAATTTCTTTATTCTTTAGTTTTTATTATTTATTTTATAAATTATATTATAAAGTTTTCTGTTACTTATTTATTCGATGAATGGAACAATCCTCCAGTTGTCTTCAAAGTGTCGCGTTATATTTTGAGATATTATTACCCTTAGAAGGGGCGATCGTGTCTATCGCCTCTGGATCCATCATTGCTCGAAACTTTATAAGTACTTGGTTAATTATACGGTTATGGTGCCCGAGTAAAACGCATATATATATGTTTCTCGTATTCCCGTGTACTCTACGAGTCCTCGAGTATTCTACGTGTCGGTTAGTAATAGCTCTAGTTCTAACTCGGGTCCGTTGGCTGCCGTTTCATTAAACGGGTTCAGGCGTGTATGTTAATGTGGCCAGATTAGTGGAGATATTATGTTCATATGATTGACCAAGGCATCTTGATTAGCGATCTAAGCGATATCGATACTTAATGATGATCTGCATAGCAAAGAACTCGGTGAGGAATATCGAATGGTATTGGAATTTTATGACGCCTCTGAAATTATCGATACCCATTGATATTTTATGAAATTATCGATACTCACTTAACATTTCACCAAAATATTCGCTAAATTTATTACACACTCGTTCTGGCAGTATTATTTATTTATTTATTTATTTATTTATTTATTTATTTACTTTCAACGAGGTAAACCCTTTGTTACAATGCAAGGAAAAAAATAAAAGTAGGTCACACGAGTAAGATAAGCACGCGAAAGAACAAGAAAACAAAAAATAATAATAATAATAATAATAATAATAATAATAATACAAAATTCATGAGTTACGAGTTACGCAACACTATAATTGCTGAGTTATTAAATTATCTTTTAAGAACGCAAAAGTTTGGTATAATGGTTTGAGAAAAATTACTATAGAGATTTTAACCCTCTATGGGCTAAATTTTTGTTTTAAATATAAAAACTTTGATGGAAAAATCAACAATTGTAATCCTATATATGTACATAGATGAAAAAAAATTTTCCAGTTCAAACAATTTTACATTATAGAACTTTATATAATTAATATATATATATGATATCTCATGAAAAAAAAACAAATTATTTGTTAAAACGTCAATAAATTAGCATGTTAACTGAAAGTTCCATAGGTGGTTAATTTTGGTGTAGTATATGAAGTTTCTTAAAAAGAAGGAGAATATTGTTAATATTTCGTAATGGTCATTAAGATTTGCATTTAGAATTAGTTTCGTTTTGAATTTAACACGTTCGCTATCGCATCGTACCACGAAGAAAGGATTCCAACCGCGGTCCATGATTTATTTTTCGAATTTCTGCAAACTGTATCACAGATTTTTATTCAGATAGTATTAAAATACGGTGAACTAGTATATAAATACAGTTTTTGAATGTGTTACAAATATGTGACGCTCAGTCATACAGGTAGTTCTGTTCACATAGAACGAAGAGGATATAAAAATTGTCTGTTCTCGCATCTCTGTAATCCTGGATTCTTAATGAAAATCTAATACCCCTAATGCCGGAAATGTAAGGCTTTTCTTAAACAAATAAAAAAAACAGAATATTCTGTGTGTTCCATACTGTTTTATTTATAATTTAATTAATATTCAATGTGAGTGTTGGTCTTCTGCGTGTGAGTGAGGATGAACTTGAAGAGTGAGATTACAATATTTATGTTATTGATTATATTGGTGGTGCTTTAACCCTTTCGCTACGAGTGTCGCCTATAGGCGACATCCGCGCGGCGACCTGTGTGTACGAGTGTCGCCTATAGGCGACGTCAGTTCGATACCAGTTGACCATGAGCGCTGCGATGTTTTTATCTTTAAGCATAATGCACATCGATGGCAATTGTCTCATTCTCTGGTTGATTCGTATTTGTTTAAAACAAGTGAAATATTAGCATGTAATTTTGTTCGGTCCTTAGTTAATAATAATAGAGACAATGGTGGTATTATAAGCTGGAGATATCAGCGAGATATCTTCAAACATTCGATAGTGACGTAAGCTAAGGATAGCAGCGAGATATCTCAGATCATTTGAGATTTATCACACTGAATTAAACTATTGAAAATTTTAATTTGATATTGTAAAGTGTAATTGAGAATTCTTAAATATATTTTTATTGATATAATAATTGGAAAACCTTAAAATATGTTGTTGTGTAACACTTAAAGTATCGTACGATCCGGAGAATGGCAAGTCTGCACAGAAAGATATGCGTCCGAACACCACTTTACCTAAGTACAATATGCATACTTTGCGGCGCAGTGGTCCGTTCAGTGGCGCTACTTCGGCGGCACGCGGGCCCGTACAGCGGTGACGCTCCTACGGAAGACACTGCCGTAGCGAAAGGGTTAAAGGCACACTTGGAGTCATAAGGGTTAAAACGTGTCTTGACCAGAACGGCAGCTTTAACCCTTTGACTGCCAAACTACCAAACATACGAAAGCACTGTCTACATACACGTTTTCTAAATTTTTCATGCAATAATTTTACTAAACTGTTGTAACACAGAATTTATTGATTCGTCTAACTTATAGCAACTGCAAATGGTACATGTGTGCATTTTGGTCAATCATCGTAACGATGCGCGACCGACAAGCGAACATTGCGCTGCAGTCAAAGAGTTAAACGGAACCCGCGGCATAAAAGAAAAGCTTTTCGCGACGGTGGAACGGCGGAAAGGGTTGAGGGCGTTTATTCGAATAAAGAAGCTACTTCTCGGTCCATTACTGCGAGTTAATTGTGCTGGCGGCAGAGATTCGCGGAGAGAAATCA
>JAOPTO010001880.1:5214-29240 GCA_033822845.1 Tetrapedia diversipes | reverse complement strand
TATACACGACGGGTGACTATAGTCATCCGTAGTAGCGAAAGGGTTAATATTCAAAGCTCTTCACTATATTATATTCACACCTTCCTACCATCCTACTCTACTAAATGAAGGTAAAGTAGAATTTCATATGCAATCACCGGTCTGTACACGACGGATGAATATAGTCACCCGTAGCAGCGAAAGGGTTAACATTCTAAGCTCACCATTTTATTATATTCACACCTGAGCCCTATCATCTTACTCTACTAAACAAAAGTAAAGTAGAATTTCCTATACTACAACAGCCCTCTATAACATAGAGTTCCACGTCCGTTTTCCATCGCGAGCGAGGCCGAGCCAACCATCGCCCATCGGGTAGAGTTCGCAAGATCGAGAGGGCAGGCAATTACACGGGTTCACGATCGATTCCCCGGCCTGGTAATGAATTTTTTACGACGCACCGCCGAAGAAGATCCGGCCGATCGTTCCGTCCGCGTACGACGAGGCCCGTGTCCGATCGGGCAAGGCATCGGCCCGAATTGAAACGACGCCGTGCACGTGAACCCCACCGACACGCCATTCGCCCCTGCAATTGGGCTGACAGAGAGAAGGCGCGTTAGCTGGATCACTTCGTCGCGTTACGGGGCTTTTACAGTTTATTAATTTTACGCGCCAGCGGAAGTCTTTGTGCCGGCACTGCGGCGGTCCTGTGTTCCTCTTTCCTCGCGGCGTGGATCGTTCGTGGGACGGACACGGGTTAGGTTCGTGTTAGGTTCGAGTAGAATCCCCGGGTGAGAGCCCGGAGCGGCCTTGCGCCGCTTCCTCTGTACTTTGACGGCGTCGTACTGTGGCTTAACCTTAATTATTGGGATAAGTTCAAATTGTATTCAAAAATGTATCTAGGATTAAGTCTGTAAATAAATATTTTAACTAGGATAGTTAACCGTTTGTATCTACTAGATAGGGTCTCTAGCGCAAGGGAAGTACTGGAAGTGTTCCTTTTAGAGTTCTCGATGCAATAGCAGTAGGTGGAGTAGTCACCGTGGTGGTTTTAGTGGATAAGCTGCCCCACACTCAGGGTGGTTGGGTATCTTTTCGAAGCATTAATTTTATGAAGGATTTGGTTCTAGTTGTTGTGAGATTTTTGCAATAGCACTCATGAGATTATAGGAATCTTAAAAGGAAAATGTATTCTTGTACAAAACTAGAATTTAGTAACAGTGTCGGTTAATTTTATGAAAGATTCAGTTGCAGTTCTTATGAGTTTTTACAATGGCATCTATGAGGTTCTGGGGATCTAAAATGCGATAATATAAGTATGTTTATTTTAAATGCAGCTGTTAGAGAATAATAATAGTAGGTGTTAACTTTATGAAATATTGATTTTTAGTTCTTCTGAAATTTTTGTGGCGGTATGAGTTTCTAAAATTTGTTATATTAAAATATTATAATACAGTGTTAGTGTATTGGTATATAATTGTAGAAGTTGAGTTTCATTCATCGTAAACCTTTATTTCCCCATTTCTTGGTCAATCATCGAGTACATGCATATTTGAGAGAAGCAACTGCTCGATACAGCCGAATCGATAATAGCCCCCCAGCAGGTTCGCTAATTTCGGAGTATATTACACAGGGTGTTCCAATATTAAATCACTCTGACGTAATCGCTCGTGTTCGTAATTAACTTAATTAAAAAGTTCCTAATAAAATTTCGTCGAATTCCTTTGCTTCGCGGAAAAGTTATAATGCATGTAAGGGGAGGGGATGAAAAAAGCTCGAATTGAATTTATTATTAATTCTGCACGTGGGACGTTCCCCTTCTGAAAAATCTTGTGCGTTTAACAGAGGTGTCCTTGTTTGAAGTTTGAATGTCCTGCGGAGCTGGTCGAGTGCAACGTGAAGAGCAAAGGGTAGATCGTTTGCCTGACGCTGACTTTTTCAGTCTCAGTGTCAACCCTTCCGGTTGTTTCACCCTGCATCTCACCCGATTCCTTGTACATACACATTGTTGATCGGGCTGCACACTACTCGCTGCAACTTTTGCAGAAACTTATTTACGTTTAGATAAGAAGAATTTTTATGTCGGTCATAACCGACATCTTTTAATTACAGGTTAAAATTGTCAAAATAATTAAACCCGAATTTACATATTTTTCTTAACAACATAATTCAACAGCATTATTACTACCTTTTACACTGTATACAAGTTTCTTTAAAATATTCGGTCCCTTATCATTATATCGCTTCCTCCAAAATTAAAAACTTGATAATTTTATTTTATTGCCTCGCTGAAATACTTTATTATTGACCAATACTACAATTATCGACCACGGATAGTTTTTATCATCGCAGGGAATATTTTTACTCGATAAAGAAAAGGTTATTTAACGACATTCCGAAACTTATTATAAACTTATATAGAAAAGGTTATTAAACGACATTAAAGAAAGGTGTTATTTAACAGACATTCTAACAAATTTCTCAAATTAATAATGATTCAATTTAACAATTACTAATCGCAACCCTCCTGGAAAGGGTTAAACCACCGCTCACTAATTCAATAATCAAGCAATCGTTGGCATAAGCTTGCAACCTGTCCAAATGTCATGCCCCACGTACCGTGGCGGCAGAATAAAACGCGGATTTTCGTACGCGATCGTTATCGGCGGCTTGATTTCGTCGCGGGTTAATTGCGATAACCCGTGCCGGTTACGCGAGGGGGATGACGGCGACATATGCTCTCCTCGGGGTTAAATAATCCGGCCGTGACTCGTCGGATATACACGTCAACGTGACGAGCTTTCGTGCGGCTCGTTGGCTCGTAAAAACGCTTGACACGCTACGCCCACGCAACCTGAGCGCTCTGACTCCGCCATATGCTCGCGAATCGCGAATCGCACAGGGAGCCGGAAAGTTGGCTATTTGAACAGCAAGGGGCAAGAGAGGTACAGTCAGCCCTCGTATAGCACGATAATTAGGTTTCAAGAAAGTGTCGAGCTATGTGGAATCGCGTTATACGAAGCTTAAGGATTGCAGACTGCAAGAACAAGAAACGAAAGTATAATTCAGAAATTAATAAAATTATTCTGCATACCAAACTCATTATGCTTGCGTCACTGCCAGAGGGAATACTTTTATGATACGTTCCCGCTTATTTGACCGTGTTAGGGTGAAATCGTGTTGGAAGATCGTTGTAAAACGCTTGACACGCTACGTCCACGCAACCTGAGCGCTCTGACTCCGCCATATGTCCGTCTTTTTGCTCGCGAATCGCGAATCGCACAGGGAGCCGGAAAGTTGGCGAGCTGGACGGCACAGGGACAAGAGAGGTACAGTCAGCCCTCGTATAGCACGATAATTAGGTTTCAAGAAAGTGTCGAGCTATGTGGAATCGCGTTATACGAAGCTTAAGGATTGCAGACTGTAAGAACAAGAAACTAAAGTATAATTCAGAAATGAATAAAATTATTCTGCATACCAAACTCATTATGCTTGCGTCACTGCCAGAGGGAATACTTTTATGATACGTTCCCGCTTATTTGACCGTGTTAGGGTGAAATCGTGTTGGAAGATCGTTGTAAAACGCTTGACACGCTACGCCCACGCAACCTGAGCGCTCTGACTCCGCCATATGCTCGCGAATCGCGAATCGCACAGGGAGCCGGAAAGTTGGCTATTTGAACAGCAAGGGGCAAGAGAGGTACAGTCAGCCCTCGTATAGCACGATAATTAGGTTTCAAGAAAGTGTCGAGCTATGTGGAATCGCGTTATACGAAGCTTAAGGATTGCAGACTGCAAGAACAAGAAACGAAAGTATAATTCAGAAATTAATAAAATTATTCTGCATACCAAACTCATTATGCTTGCGTCACTGCCAGAGGGAATACTTTTATGATACGTTCCCGCTTATTTGACCGTGTTAGGGTGAAATCGTGTTGGAAGATCGTTGTAAAACGCTTGACACGCTACGTCCACGCAACCTGAGCGCTCTGACTCCGCCATATGTCCGTCTTTTTGCTCGCGAATCGCGAATCGCACAGGGAGCCGGAAAGTTGGCGAGCTGGACGGCACAGGGACAAGAGAGGTACAGTCAGCCCTCGTATAGCACGATAATTAGGTTTCAAGAAAGTGTCGAGCTATGTGGAATCGCGTTATACGAAGCTTAAGGATTGCAGACTGTAAGAACAAGAAACTAAAGTATAATTCAGAAATGAATAAAATTATTCTGCATACCAAACTCATTATGCTTGCGTCACTGCCAGAGGGAATACTTTTATGATACGTTCCCGCTTATTTGACCGTGTTAGGGTGAAATCGTGTTGGAAGATCGTTGTAAAACGCTTGACACGCTACGCCCACGCAACCTGAGCGCTCTGACTCCGCCATATGTCCGTCTTTCCGCTCGCGAATCTTACAGGGAGCTAGAAAGTTGGCGGGCGGTACTTTTCCTAAATTTTCTTCAACCTAGGAAGATAGTTTCAAACGAAATTCACTTGAATCCAATTCCAACTTGTTTCGAATTTATTCAACATTGGAATTAACTTACTCTAATCCAAACCTTCTTTCACAAACGCAGTCATGCAATATTAACATTTGGCTCGTAAAGCTGTTTTAGAAATGAACACCTATCACACCAACATTCTCAAACACCTTTAAAGGGCTAAGATCGCATACGCGAACCCTTAACTCCAGTTCACCTAAACTGGCTTCCAAAAACAAAGAAGAGTACGTATCCTGCACCCTCGAGGGAATGTTCCTCGTAGGTTGAAATTACTCAATCGCACGGACATGTAACGTGGCTGACTGGCCTACAAGTCGATGCCCGAGTCGATAAGAACGCGTGTTCCCGTCCACGTAAACGCGTCGCTTCTGTAAACGTTCGAAGGGGCAGAAAATCCCGTGGCCCGGTCGGGCTGCACGCAAGTTTCAGTGCTTTCGAGCAGTTATGGAGGGCGCATGCCTGCATATTTCATGAGCAAACAGACTTCAACCCCCCGTGGCATGCGCTGCAACCATCCCCCCTCTGTCTCGCTTTCTCCTTTGCCCTCTCTCTTGCATTCTCTCTTACACTCTCCCTTACTCCCTCTCTTTTTCCATCTTTTCCGTAGCCCCTCTCTTACTCTCTACTTTAGTTTCTCTCTCACTTTGTCATTTACTCTCCCTCTTTTTCTATCTTTTCCGTAGCCTCTCCCTTACTCTCTTACTTTGTCTTTTACTTCCTCTCTTTTTCTATCTTTTCCGTAGCCCCTCTCTTACTCTCTACGTTAGTTTCTCTCTTACCTTGTCTTTTACTCCCCCTCTTTTCCTATCTCGTGCTTAGTCTCTCCTTTACTCTCTTCCTTAGTCTCTCTTTTACTCCCTGCTTGAATCTTTCCTTCTCTCTTATTTTCTCTTTTTCTATTTCTTCCTTAACCTCTCTCTTACTCTCTTCTTTAGTTTCTCTCTTCCTCTAACCTTTACCTTCCCTCTTTTTCTATCTCTTCCTTAGTCACTCACTCACTCTCTCTCTCTCACTCGTTCTCTTACTTTCTCCTTTGGTTTCTCTCTTTTTCTCTCTGTTTCTCCGACGTCGTCAAGCTTCGACGAGTCTGGGCCCGCTTCAAAAAGACTTCCCTGGAAGGAAAGCGCGCGGGGGCCGAATTATTAACGAACTTCCGCCTGGTCAACGCTAACTTCTGCCTCCCTCTCTTCCCTCTTCGCCTGTATTCCATGCTAGGGCATCGTATGATCGAGCTGGTAAATTAATTATCGTCGCGTTACACGGATCGAAGAATTCACGATGGAATGGTTGAAAAATTCAGCGACACTGAACAGGGTTTAATAGACTAGTTTTTGATAAAGGTCTAGTTATGATAAAGGTTTGGGATGTTGAGAGGTTGGTTTCAGAGTTTTCTGTTTAGAAATCTTTCTCGGAATTTCTTTGGAGCTTGAAATTATTTCAAAATAATTTGAAGTGTTATGCTTCGATTATTAAAATTTATTATAGCCCATTATAAGCAACCAGTTTATCAGGATATTCAATATAAATTTTTGAAAAGCTTGTACCAAATATTAGAAGCCAAAATTACAGAATTAACCTTCTTTTCTCTTTCAGAAGCATGTAGAGGCATCACACCTTTAAGGGCACATTAATGAGCTCCACAGATTTGCAGAAAATTTACATATACAAATAATCAAGTAATATATCCCAAAAAATATCTTCACCCTACCAGAAACTATGAATTCCACTCGATTTCACAAATGTCACGCATAAAAGCGTGAATTTCAACGACGCTTTCTACATTCCAATGAAGCTGTTATAAAGATTTTCAAATTCGATCAAACAGCCATTTCCCCTGAATCCACACGGCAATAACAGTATCGTTTCGCAAGAAACGGCGTGCTCTCAGCTTGAAAATGGCAAGTAACTTTCCGCGGAGCTGTAGACGCAAAAATCGGCTGTTTGCATAGCGCTGTTTTTCACACCGGCGTGAAGCGAAACATTTATCGTCTTCCAATCGGATCGGTGGATGCCCGATAATACAGCGTTTGTTTGTCCCGTTGTCTTGTTTCACGCGCCGCGTTTTTTCCCTCCCCTCCTCGCTCGTTTCTATTTTTCCACGGAAAAACCAGACGCTCGTCTCTCGTTCCTGTTTGCCGAATGAAAATTTTTTGTTTTTTTAACACTAGATTTACGGGCACTTCTTGTATATCTACTTCTAATATTTATATATTAAGGAATAGGTGTATATAGAGAAAGAAAAATTGCAGAACTCAGAGGAGAATAGATTTGGGTATATTTGTATCACTCCCTTAACACAATTCAGTAGAAGTTGCTGGGAATAATAGTAATTATTTTTGCAAATTTTACACACTAATTTCAAATCTAATGTTAGTCGTCAAACGATAGTTTCACAAATTTTCAGACTTTAGTTAGTTTGCTTATTAGTTAGACTCAGATGTTAAATAGTCATATATGCAAATTTAAGTATACAACTTAATTAAACTAAATGAAATTTAATATGAGGAATCTACTAACTAAATGAAATTTAATATAAGGAATCTACTAACTAAATGAAATTTAATCCAACGAATCTACTAACTAAATTAAATTTAATATAACGAATCTACTAACTAAATTAAATTTAATACAACGAATCTACTAACTAAATGAAATTTAATATAACGAATCTACTAACTAAATGAAATTTAATACAACGAATCTACTAACTAAATGAAATTTAATACAACGAATCTACTAACTAAATGAAATTTAATACAACGAATCTTAATAATTATTTTGCACTTGGAAATATTTGAAGTTAACATTATTAGATGGCTAACGGTAACCTCTCGAGAGTTAAATAAAGGGTTAAACCAAAAGTTTTTACATTTTCCGTATCTGTATATGTATACGCTATATATGTATAGCGTTCTTCGTCGTCCATACCTTATGACCAACGTCAAAGGTTGCAAAGCGAAAATTAAACGCAAGTAGCATCGAAGGCAACGCAGGATGAAAATTTGTCGGGATGGAGGGAATATTAAATTCCGCGGAGGAATCGTTCGAGAGATATCAACGCTAATCGGTGGGCGATAAAACCGCTTGCGTTATCGACGAAGAGCTCATGAGAGCAGCAAAAAATACGCGTGTTGTTTTCTTCGCGCAGGAGGCATAATTTCTATTTACTTTTCACGAGACAGCTTCTGTTTCGAAGGTGATGTTCCGAGAAAGATTCTCCAGAAATAATCTTTCCATGGAAACAAGTATGGTATCAGCGAATTAATTATTTTTAGTTACAGTCTCTGTCTATTTACCGATCAGTGTTCCCATTCTTTTGTGTTCAATCAGTTTGTACTTCAGAATCAAAAGTTAAGAAACATGTTACTAAAATGATGTGCATGAAAAAAATGGACCCCAGTTAGTCTGACTCTCGTGTACAATATTGTGTAGTCTAACAATAATATTATTAAGATATTCCAATTCCTCTTAAAAGGTCTCATCCCTATTGTAACTAACTAAACCCAAGGAAAAATTCACTCTGACCCCCCGCCCCCACTCTTGACAATTAACCTTCATACCGTCAGAAGGAAGTTAATTTCAATTATATTATCATAAAAATTTTTCCTCAAAAAACCTCACCTTCATAACCAAAGAAAAATTTTTTCCACCCCCTTTTCCATCCCCAACATTTAACCCTCCTATATCACTGGTAGGGAATTGATTTCAATTAGATTATCATAAGAACTTTTCCTCAGAAAATCTCACCTCCATAACCAAGCTCAAAAATAATTCCTTCCACCTCCTTACCCCTTCCCAATATGTAACCACCCCCTCCAATATCGTTGGAAAGGAAATGATTTCAATTACATTATCATAAAAATTTTTCCTGAGGAAACCTCTCATCCAGAATCAAACCCAAGAAAAAATTCTTTCCACCCCCTTTCCTGTCCCCGACACTTAACCCTACCCCTACATCACTAGAAGGGAATTAATTTCAATTAGTTTATCATAAAAACTTTTCCTCAGAATATCTCATCTTCATAACCAAGCCCAAGGAAAAATTCCCTCCACCCCCTTTCCTATCCCCGACACTTAACCCACCCCCTATATCGCTCGAAGGGAATTAATTTCAATTAGATTATCGGCGGCGGAGAAACAAAATCACGGCGTCGCGTCTCACCAGAGCAACAATACCGTATCACTGCTCTCTCGAGCCGCAACAATGGGAACAATGGCGGGTCGCGTGGCCGGGGTTGCTGGTTAATATCGCCGCGATAAAGGAGCCTGCGATGTTTTACAAACACCGCCCCGCCACGTGACCGGCCACCCCCTGTCAAAACATTCGGGACTCTAGCCTAGATATTCCTGCCCCCGTTCTAGGGGTTAACCTACCCCTCCCACATCCCTCTCGCCTGTGCTCGTGCTCGAACGACGTGGCCTCGCGCGTCGTTCGTGCACGTGGACCTGGGTACTGACCGGGGTATGAGAAATTCGTGGATGGATGCACGAACGTTTTTTCGAGACAGTGGTTCGAAGGCCACGGCGATTTGTCGGTGCACGATTCGGGGACGAATATGTTGAAATGTTCTTTTAAGGGGTGAGTGAGTTGGGTGGGCTTGAGATCGTAGAGCTTCGGGGATGAAGGGTCACGAGGAAATTGGAGAAAATTTTTTTGGTGAGAGATAAAAGCGGAGAAGGTGATAATTGTTTAGGTTTGTGTTAGCTGCATAGGATAAGGAATTTGGTGATGCCAAATTTGGGGGTGAAAGTTGGGAATGGGAAACTGGACATTGGCAATTTAAGTCAATCGGTTCACGATTCGGGGACGAATATGTTGAAATGTTCTTTTAAGGGGTGAGTGAGTTGGGTAGGCTTGAGATCGTGGAGCTTCGGGGATGGAGGGTTGAATATCGTCACGGGGAAATTGGAGCAAATCTTTTTGATGAGAGATAAAAGCGGAAAAGGTGTTTATTATTTAGATTTGTTAGGTGCTTCGTTAAGGAATTTGGTGATACCAAATTTTGGGGTGAAAGTTGAGAATGGGAAACTGGACATTGGCAACTTAGGGTAATCGAGGTTGTAACTCACAAATCATTATTTTTAATTGAAAATTAGAAAGTTGGAATTAAGGTTAGACCATACTTCAGGTTAGAGTTGCGTTAAGTTTTATTAATTAAATAATAATATAATGAAATTAAATAAACAATTTCACCTTAAATATCACAATTTTTTATTAACCTCCACAAATCAGAAATTTCAGTATTTTTCAATTAACAAACTCGAACAATTGAGAATCATAAGCGAAACAGAGTACGACAAGTCTAATACATCCTGTTAATTAATACTGCTCAATTTCCATCGTCGACGACGTCCATAAGAAGAATTTTTTACCACGTCCTCGTTTGAAGTACGAAAACCTGGAACCTGTCACGTGCCAGCGCGATTTCTCAAGAGAAAACCGCCTCTCCTCGCAGCTCTCTCCGGTCAATTCGCTGTTGGCACCGTTTCCCACGATCGTGCCGGGGTCTGTTTAAAAAGCAATCGCCTTCGAGCGTCGGAGAAGTTAATCGCGACGCTGGTGCTAGCCGATGTAAACTGCTTCTCGATGATACTTCTAGGTCCATCGACGTCGAACCAATTCCCCGAAGCGACGCATCCCCTGCGTTGCCACCATCATTTCCCATGCACCGTGTTCGCGCGCGACCGTAGAAACGCTGGAGGATCGATCGTGAATCACGTTGGTCTCGAGTGTTACGAATGAAATGCTAATTTTTCGGATTGATCCACGATTAAACGAGCGATTTCGAAATTTCGAAGAGAAACGAATTACAATTACCTTTACCTTTTTTATTAATTTGGATATTTATGAGTTTTTTTTGGGTAATACATGTATATTTGAAAAATATGGATGGAACAGAAGACGTTATACACAACACTCTGAGTTATGCTGTTCAACGCTTGCCTATAGATTGTCCTTTCGTTCGCTGTACTCGTTCCAAAATCCTTTACGCAGGTACAGTAGCGAACAAAAGTATAAAACCAATGGGTCAAAGAAAATAAATAAATTGATTAATAAGAAATAACAGTATAAATAAAATTTGTATCCTATGCTAATGAATAAATAGTGTTCTACCATAATAATGATAAAAATGAATGTACAGACAATATTTGCAGACCATAAAACTATGTTCTACATTGTCCATTCATCTTAAACTTTTGTCCGCTACTGTACGATAGTTACTAAGAACGCTTGGTTTGTTCGAAACTTAATTCACCACCGGATCCTTTCAGAATCGTAGCACGAAGTCGAATAGACGTTCGAGGGACAGGAACACCCTTTGAACGCAGAATTTTACTTGGAGGCTCGATTATGACACGGCGGGACGAGCTGGCCGGGCTCCTAGTTGACAGAACAAACATGCGACGGTTCCAGCGATCGTAAGACTGGTAAACATATATGCTGGCCCGCCGCAGCGCGTTACCAAGCAAACAGGCAGCATCAAAATGCATTAGCCGATTCTGATAATTCCGATTTACGATGCGCTTATGGTCGCTAATTGTCTGATTTATCGGCGATGTCCAAGCTAATGCGATTAACAGCCGTCACATACCTGGCGGATTTGTTCGAACCCACCTATAGGATTCGCTTCAAATTTGCTGACACCGCGATCGCTGTCCGATTGGACGAGAATCGGGGCTTGTGAATTTTCAGTTTTCGAAGCTTTCACAGCTGTCAACAAGCTTTTGCAGCTTGCCAACTTTTGGAACTTTCACAGCTTTCACAATTTGAAAGCTTGCGAGTTTTCGAAGCGCTCACAATTTGTAGAAATTTTGGAAGATGTGGGTTGTGAGAGTTTTTATAACTGTCAAAGCTTTCTAAGATTGTGAATATTTGGAGCTTTCACAGATTTCAAAACTTTTGGAGCTTGGGAGCTTTCAGAGAGCTAAGTTTTCAAAAATTTTGGAAGATGTGGGTTCTGAGAATTTTTACAACTGTCAAAGCTTTCTGGGGTTGTGAATATTTGGAGCTTTCACAGATTTCAGAACTTTTGGAGCTTGGGAGCTTTCAGAGAGCTAAGTTTTCAAAAATTTTGGAAGATGTGGGTTCTGAGAATTTTTACAACTGTCAAAGCTTTCTAGGATTGTGAGTATTTGGAGATTTCACATATATCAGAGATTTTGGAAGTTACGAGCTTTTAGAGCGTTCACAGTTTTCAGGACTTTTGGAAGATGTGAGTTCTCAGAACTGTTACCGATTTCAAAGCTTTTGGAGCTTATGAGCTCTCAGAATGACCGCGGATTCTCATAGCTTTGCTAGTTGAGAGATTTAGAGCTTCTAAGCTTCGAATCTTTCACAATCGTCCAGTTTTCTGAGTTTCCTAAGCTTGCGAGCTTTTAAATCTCAAAACTGTTGAGTTTCCAAAGTTCACGATCTTCCTTAGCCTTCAGAACTATTGAGCATTTAAAATTTTCAATGAATACCGCACTATAGTTCCTTTCCATCGTTTCCATTCTTCGACACTTATTTAATTTCGTGAAATCTGATCCACAGTAAAGCTCTAGTAGATAAACTATTCGTCGCCTTCTCGCTTCCCTATCCAAAACAGGTGCTCGAAAGTCCTCGGAAAATGGAAACATAAAGAGAAATCATCGAGCGAGCAAGTGTCAAATATTTTATTCCTGAAAGTGTATAGTCCTCGTATTTATACATTCCACCGATGTATATTTTGTACATATTTACACACCGCCAGAGTATTTGCACGAAACGGTTATACGGGAGGATCTTTAAATATTAAAAGAATATTTGCCCGGGCAAATGATCGTTTCACGAACGGCAGCAGGGAAAGGACAGAGGAGGGGGGAGATAATGCGCCCGAACGATCTTTATTATTTCTAATCGTACACCGATGATCGTTGTATAAATGGCTACGATATTTTGAATCAACAGGGAACGGCTCTACGCGAAAGCTGACTGGGAGCACGAGCAAATATATACAATGTATACAACGATAAATGTCTGGCTGTGTTCAACGCGGCCTCCCGCTTAAAGTGTCACCGTGGAAATGCGCAAACACGCCGTGTCGTTCCTCGCTATTATAGTTTTGACTTACGGAATTACCCGAGCGCGTCCAAACGCGCTCGAAATTCGGGTTCACGATTATTCATCGGCGACGCTTTTGAAACGCAAAGAGTTCAGAGAACTCGCAGGATTTACGGGGCTCTCGAAAACGCACTCGTTTTCTGCGAATAAAAATATTTGCCGAGCATTCCGTTGACATTCCTACGCAAGACGATATCTAAGGTATCGTAGCTAACGATAAATGCGCTGGGATCAACAAACCTACCCAAGGATAATTTTCCTTTCTACCTTATTGTACAACTGCGAACGAGAATCCCTGGAAATGCAAATAAGATGATAATTCCTTTTTTCTAAATGTATGCAAAACAGTGAACTTCAAATTAAATTTTTCTTGCAACAAGGAGAAAAAAGAAGCTAAATTAATCTAATTTGTCTTTAAAATCCACTGTCGCGAGACAAAAATTTTTCCAAATTTAAATCCACCAACAGTTAAATCGAAACTCACCACCTTGATCCTATCTCAACGAATCGTCCACCCTGATTCACCCTCTGGCTCCGCCATCGTTCTTCGAATATTATCCCAAAGCAGGAATACCGGAAGATTAACTAGAAATTAAACGGCCTGCCCCATGAACCGGCAACCCCGTGGAAATCTCGAAACCGCGGACGAGACAAACGAATCAACCCCTTGAACGTTCGAGGGTGCGCCGCGTGTCCTCTTTCAATCGGGCCCAAAGAAGCGGAGTGGAGTGCGGCGGCCAACGGGGGTTGAAGCGGCTACACGGCGCCCAGCTGTGGCCCCATGGTGTCTGGTGTTGCTTACGGGGTTTACCACGGGGGTGGTTCGACGTGCGCCTACCCCATGCTGCGCGCTTGCCACCTGTTCCGGTGGCTCCTGCGAAAGGGGATTCCCCTGGCTGGTTTGATCGCCCCGTAAGCGAGACGCCGCGATAAAACAAAAGCGACTTAGACTCGAGCACCTACGGGGGAGGGGGGCAGCTTTGAGGAAGTTTGGATCGAGAGTTCGGATTGAATCTTCATAGACTGTGATCATACTAATCGCGACATCTAACAGTGTTACAATTAATTGTAAGGGATGCGTATTTGTGTGTGTTTATGTGTATGTGTTGGATTGCGATCGAGTGGATGCAAATTTAGGAAAATGTGAAGAGTGGTAGAATTGAGCGATAGTGGTGTGAACGTAGAATGTTTGGACTAGAGTGTTTCTAAGGTGCGAAAGATGAGCACTTCAGACAAGTTCCTCGCGACAGAGGAATTTTGGGTGAACGTAATTGAATGCATCGAATGAGAAAGGTTTAGAATTAGAAAGAAAGGAAATGAGTGTTTGGAAGAATATTTGACGGGGAAAATGCGAGTGCGTGGCAGAAAGAGTTTGACTGTGAAGGTAGAAAGAGTTTAAGTGTGAAGGTAAAAAGAGTTTGACTGTGAAGGTAGAAAAAGTTTAACTGTGAAGGTAGAAAAAGTTTAACTGTGAAGGTAGAAAGAGTTTGACTGTGAAGGCAGAAAGAGTTTGACTGTGAAGGTAGAAAGAGTTTGACTGTGAAGGTAGAAAGAGTTTAACTGTGAGGGTAGAAAGAGTTTGACTGTGAAGGTAGAACGAGTGTGATTCTGAAGGAAGTAAGAACGTCGTAGTTGCTAAGTTGAAAATTCGTTTAAGTTGTTACTATTTTGAATATATATTATTAATATTCTAAGCACCTCACTTTATTTTATTTACACCTGAGCCTACCAATTTTAGGCGTTAAACAGGACGCGTTAGGTACCTTTTCGAGATCGTATTAAATTATGTCGAAGCAGTGCTTCATCTTAATCAGCTGGGCAAGACGTTGAATTTCAATTTAATTTTGCTAAACGTACCTAGGAACCAAATTGAATCCCGGAGCGACTGTCAATTCAATTCGCTGTCCCATGATCTTCCTGTTTGACGTTACCTCCAGTTGTATCGGATTACACGCCATCACGGAATATTACGTTCCAGCCAATTATCTGTTTATCGATACTTCCAGGCTTCCTGGAGATCGATCAATTCCGTCGACCCACCTTTGTGTGAATTTCATGTCCGTTAAGAGCCTCGATATAATGAACCCTCTCCACCGTCGACTAATTTTTCAGCAAATACACGGAACAAGCATGTTCCGTTTGATAAAAATCTCAACCAATTCAAAGGAATCGAAAAATTTTCTCTAATTCATTCTTTAATACATCTGTGCCCTTTTTTTGGTAGAAAATAACAAGCAATTAAAAGATACTAATTTCTTAGCAATTTACTATTTTAGAATAGTCTCTGTTAACACTAGAACTATCAGAGCAGTGAACATAACCAATTGGTAATTATTCATACCAATCTTTAATTATTCATAGCAAATTCACTGTGGTAAAGTTTCCAGAATTTACTACGAAGGTACAAATTATTCTGATAATAAAACACAAATTTTTCTGCAGAAGGTATAAATAAATATTTCTTTTCTATGTATTTTGTATTTTTTTTCATATAATTTTCATTTCGATCTCTTCCATGCAAATAAATACACTTCAATTATCGGTAGTTATACTGTTAATGATGTTGGAAAAATAAAATTGATTTAGTTGAAAACTAAGTTACTATTTTTAAGTAATCTCTGTCCATGATTTTAAAAGAGTGTAATTAATAATTAATTTAATTAAAGAGACCTATAGTGGCAGATAAAAGTTTAAGACGAGAGGACAATTTAGAACATAATTCTATGATCTACAAATATTGCCTGTAGATTCATTTTTATTATTATTATGGTAGACCTCTATTTATTGCTTAGCACATAGAATGCAAATTTCGTTTATCACGTTTTTCCTTACAAATTAGTTACTTTAATTTCGTTGACTCTTTGGTCTTAAACTCTTGTCCGCTACTGTACAATGTGTGCATTGTTCGATTCATAAATCGACTGATCGGAAAATCGTAGGTAAAGTGGGCAACCGGCTCGTAATAATTCGACAGGTACTATATAGAATATCGGAACAACTTTGTATCGATATTCCCAGGGGAGGCGTATCGAATTAATAGTTTGTACATACGTTGTAAATCGAGGCCCTGTGTTTCGAGCGTACTTAAGCGGTCGCCTATTGAAACTCGATAAAACGTTGCCGTACATCGGCAATAGGCCAAACAATTCGATCATCGTATTTTGTTCGACGAATATGTTGACAGATTCGTCGTCTTGCCCAAATTTATTCGTTTTGAAGGGTTATGTAGAAAAAAACTCGTGTTGAAACAAAAATGACAATATATGTATTGCAAAAAAGTATCGATGGTGTCTATACGATTGAAGCACAATAGGAACAGAAAAGAACTGGAAAACATGGTGATAGTGCGAACATTTTATACTTGGCTTTTTCGAGTCCCTAAACCATTTCAGCATGTGAAGTTTACAGGTAGAAATAAATATTTCCTTTACCTCAACAATTCGCAACGACAAATTTCAGCTATGGTCTTCATCGTTCGTCGATGCGAACCATATTCTTTCAGATTTAAACAAAATACGTAAGGTTTATTGTTAGTTCGATTTCGAACCAAATAACATCAGTCATTGGTAATTGTTTGGATTTTGTGTGGGGTAATTAACAAGCTTATACTTATACTTGATGACAACACTTTATATATTAGGGGATCGGAAAGTAATGTCGTTTCATTGTTGTATTCTACTATTTTCGTAATAAATGTTATAAACTTATGAATTTTCAAGGTATTTTCTTATTTTCTTCGATATATCCTTTATTTCCCCCCCCCCCAAAAAATATGGTCACCGTAATTATAGGGTATACAGACCCTAATATAATATATGTCTCATAAAAATACAGTAATTGGTGAGACGCCTGTTTGCAAAACTTCATATACATAGTTTCTAAACGAATTAGCGTCATTAGTGTCATTCGCAAAGAAATCTAGCATGGTACAAAATTAGCGATCGAGCAAAAGTGATAAATTATTATAGATCGAAATTGGTCAGTGAGGCCGAGTAGTGTTGAAGGAGAAAGGCTCACGAAGAAGGCAGGCTAAGGTTGCTCAAGTCGTACCGTTTGAATTTTAGCGTATAAAACCATAAGCAAATGTACATTTGAGTCAATCAGTTGTTCTACCAATTTCGTTATAATAAATAACAACAATATTAACACAAGTTTTGATTAACACGTTTAATTTCTATTTATTTGATAAATCCTAAGTTTTATCCGGATTTTTTCTTAAGGGGTACGACTTGAGCAACCTTATCTTACCTACCTTATCCTACCTTATCCTAATCGAGACGTTCTTACGTGATTTTGCATACTTTCGAATATTACCTCGATTTCGAAATATTTGAATTTTTCTCTGAATGCATACAAATTTACAGTCTAGTTGTTGCGCTTAGGATAACATAGTTAAGTGATCCAGACTCAGGATAGTATTCAGCATAATAATTATACCGTGCAACGGCAGTCCACAGTTCCGTTCCATGGAGTCCACGCGACGCCAGTTCACCGGAGGTCGCCGCGACGCCGTAGCGTCCGGTTCCGCGCCATCTTTCGCGACGTCGGGGACATTGTATTCCCGTTCGGTGGAATTTTTCGTCACGGCGACACCTCGATCAATATTTGCGCAGCGGGAGTGGAGACCACGTCACGCTCGACCTTCCGCGGCCATATGCGAACACGCGGCTGCATACGCGAGCGCGTGTACCAGGCGAGCACTTTATGCACCTCTGCGACCAAAAGTCTGTCGGAACTGTTTGCGGGTAGAACGGGAACAGAATAACGCGATGTTAACCCTTTGCACTTTGAGAGGTGACTGTTAGTCGTCTAATGATACTGTAGTATCGTAATTAATTTTAGAGCATAAGATAAAGTAAGGTGTGAACAGCGGGATTTCAGACCTGCTTGGGAAAAACCCTTGGCGACGCGCGAGGCCCTCGGAAAAATGCCCAAATATGGTTATACTTGAGGAATTTTTCCGAGGTACGTGGTGGGAGAAAGGCCAAGGGTTAGCAACAGTTTTCGCTGGTCGAGTAGAGTTGAATCGGACGTTATACCGAACAGAGTTGAATTAGACGTGATACCGTGTAGAGAGTTGTTAATTAAGTAAATTAAGTAAAATTTGTACATAGTACTGTAATTATATTCCTATAATCAATAAATAAATATTATTATTATTGTAACACTACAATACCAACTTCAAAAATGTTCAAATTCGAAACATTTACTAAGATTCGCCTGTATTAACACTAGAACTACCGCAACCGGTCAAATAAGTGTTTTTAAAATTTCGATTACAATTTCATAGATAGAATGTAATTGAATCGTCTTTAAACTTTAGACTTTTCCTCAAATATACGTATAATACATTTTTCAATATTCACTTTTTTTTTCATTGTTTATTTTCTTAACAAAGTTTGTAGTCTGTCTTACGTGGAAATGTTGCGGTAGGAATAAGTATACGTGAAGTGTCGGTAGGAATAGTGTTAACACTAGAACTACCAGAGCAGTCAAAATGACGGATTGATGATTATTCATAGCAACCTTATAAATTCAGTTTACCAAGCTTCCAAAGTTTACTATGATTTTCTGCAGAAGGTGTAAGTAAAGATTTGTTTTCTGTGTATTCGATATTTTTTCACGTAATTTTCAATTTTATCTGTTCCATGCAAATTAGTACACTGTAATCGTTGGTAGTTCTAGTGTTGAACGTCATTAAGTTTAGTTAAGTGATATACTAACATTTACATTTATGACTATTTAACCACTGAATGAATCTGACTAATAAACATACTAACTAAAGTCTGAAAATTTCGCAAATTTTCAAACTCAAAGGGTTAAATAGTAGTATAAGTAAATTTTAGTATATTGCTTAACTAAGCCAAATAAAGTTTAATATGAGTGAATCTTATTAAATATTTTATATTCGAAAATCTTTGAAGTTAGTATTATTGGACGACTACGAGTCATCTCTCGAGCGCAAAGGATTAATTTACAGTTGACACGAAATAATATATTTAATCGGATAATGTATGATTTATAATTTATCGTTATCTTTAAGGTGATGTAAAAGTTTCGTTCTTTTGGAAGGTGTTAGATGTTATTCAGATTTCATGTATGAAAAATTGGCGCGGATTCTCTGGGCAAGCCACTATATATAAACGTGTGAACAAGAATTATGTAACTGATTCTCCTTCAGAACCTCGGCCACACCTTGCTTCTCAACGTAACAGCTTTCAGCACTCGTCAACGTGTCCTTTCACGTCTCCTTTCTCCAAACTACTACGTGGCACTAATCATTTCACAAACCTCTGTTCTTTAAACCGAACTCCCAAACCGTGTGTTAATTGTTAATGTATCGGCTTTGTAACAATTAACATCGATGAGAATAAAAGGTAAACGTTATCTTACGGTTATTGAAAGAAGAAATTGAGCAGGAAATATTTAAGTGCATATATATATATATATCAGTGGAAATAACAATTTAGAAAGTATTAAAAAAATATATATAACAATTTAGAAAGAATTAAAAAAATATATATAACAATTTAGAAAGAATTAAAAATATATATATAACGATTTAGAAAGAATTAAAAGTATATATATAACAATTTAGAAAGAATTAAAAAAATATATATAACAATTTAGAAAGAATTAAAAAAATATATATAACAATTTAGAAAGAATTAAAAAAATGTATATAGCAATTTAGAAAGAATTAAAAATATATATATATAACAATTTAGAAAGAATTAAAAAAATCCAAAAAATTTCCTTCGCAACGACCCATGTCTTAACATAAATTACGCGAAACTATCTCTCGTGAATCAGCATTCAAATTAAGCTTCCTCGAGAAAAGACGAAGATATCGAATAATTACCGTGACTGTAGCAAATTTCGGAAGATAATGAGAGATAATGTGGCAAAGCAACGATGGTTCTGATGATTCACGTTGTTTTGCTCAGCCGACTAATGTGTAACGCTCGCGCAACGGCTCAAGACTCAAACAAAATGGCGGTGCCCCGAGCT
Organism: Tetrapedia diversipes; assembly: GCA_033822845.1. Taxonomy (NCBI): domain Eukaryota; kingdom Metazoa; phylum Arthropoda; class Insecta; order Hymenoptera; family Apidae; genus Tetrapedia; species Tetrapedia diversipes. The sequence goes on along the minus strand of JAOPTO010001880.1, from coordinate 9,666 downwards.
ACCGTTCGATTACAGAAGCGATTACAGAGTAAACGAAACTTTGAACGCGTAATCAAACATCAGCGCATGTAACAGACTATGGCTGTCGCTAATGAAAGAAAAATCGCATTCATTACTGGCTTAATAAATATGATCGACTAGCTGTTGTTCGCGTTTCTTTTTTTGTAGTGCTTGTTTCAAAATTAGCGGATTTTCAAACAAACTTTCATCCCTTATTTTATCCCCTTAGGGTTAATTTTTAAAAAACATTGAAACACGTATTTCTTTATTCTTAACCAAAAAGTGAAATACGAGTTTCCATAGTGCTTGCTTCAAAATCGGCGGATTTTCAAACAAACTTTCATCCCCTATTTTATCCCCTTTCCCAAGAACGTTGAAACATGTATTTCTTTATTTCTAATCAAAAACTTAAATACCAGTTTTCATAGTGTTTGCTTCAAAATCGGTGAATTTTAAAACAAACTTTCAACTCTTATTTTACCCTTTTGGGGGTTGATTTTCCAAAAATGTTGAAACACATATTTTCTTATTTCTAACCCAAAACCTAAATACAAGTTTTCAAAGAGCTTGCTTCGAAATCGGTGGATTTTCAAATAAACTTTCAACCCCTATTTAACCTCCTTAGCGGTGGAATATCAAAATATTCTTCCTTAGTGAACGCCTACGTCATAAGAGGAACCCATTGTCTAAATTTCAAGTGATAAAATTATAGCTTCAGCAGTTCAGGCTCTGCGATGATGAATCAGTCAGTCGGTCAGGACATGTCTTTTTACACGTATGGATAAACGTTGAAATCGCAGACGACAGTCGCTTTTTTTTTATCGCGAACTGCAGCTTCGTTCTCCTTTTGTAATTATCCTAAAATTGTCGGTCCACAATTCGGCGCCGATTTTGCGTTGCCGTTCGCCGGAACAAACGGTCACGCAATAAAATAATTGCGTAAACAATTTATAACTGCGCCCGGTAAATAAATTCTCCCCGTTTAATTTAAGTCAACGAAAATCCCGGGCATTTTTAATCCCCCGTCCCCCACCCCCCCCCGCCTGCCATCGTTCCTACCTACACCTCTTCCGAAATATCCTGGCAAATATTAGTTCGAGCGATAATTATCAGCGATAACTTAATGAAAATCGTGCTCCCTGTATTTACAGACTCTCGTGATTCGCCGATAAAAATCGAGGATAATCGCGATTAAAAACTGGGAATCGAACGCGAACAATCGTTAATTATGGTGATTACTCACGATCCGGCTCGGTTTTTACGGAATACAATCGTTCCGATACGTTATTACGCTTTGCTTATGCATTCGACGCATTTAATTCATCTCTATCCCTGAAGTTTGTTACAATTTATTAAACCGTTACGTTGAACGTTATATTTCACACGAATTTCGTAAATGGAATAATTTTTTTTAGGCTTTCACAATATTCTAAGCTTCAAAAGGTGGAATAATTAGTTTTGAGAATAATTATGATTGGCTCTTTTTTTAAAGGAATTTTTGGCCGCTAGAGATTTACAATACCCGTTTAAAATTCCGTAATAGTTTCCATTGAAAGTTTTAATATCTTTTATCCACCAAATTTCAATCTACCGACCCTTCTCCTTAATTAATTAATTCAAATTTTCCAAAATCACCTCACAAAATCAGCTAAAATATATCTTGCATTCTAACTTCACGATTCTCTTTAAATTCCCTAAAAATCACTACTTGAAGTTTTAACATTCTATTAATCAAGATTACAACCTATCCCATCCCCAATCACTAACCAATTAAAATTTTTCAAAACCACTGTCAAAAAATCAACTAAAACGTACCTATACCTCTGACTTCATGATTCCCTTTAAAATCCCTAAAAATCATCATTCGAAGTTTCAATATTCTATTATCCAAAATTGCAACCTAATCCATCTTCACCAATTAACTCACTAAAATTTTCCAAAATCACTGTCAAAAAATCAGCTAAAATATATCTTGCATTCTAACTTCACGATTCTCTTTAAATGCCCTAAAAATCACTACTCGAAGTTTCAGTATTCTAATAACCAAGATTGCAACCTATCCCATCTCCAATAACTAACCAATTAAAATTTTCCAAAACCACTATCAAAAGATCAACTAAAAACCTGTACCTCTGACTTCACGATTCCCTTTAAAATCCCTAAAAATCATCATTCGAAGTTTCAATATTCTATTATCTAAAATTGCAACCTAATCCATCTTCACCAATTAACCCACTAAAATATTTCAAAGTCACTGTCAAAAAATCAGCTAAAATATATCTTCCCTTCTGACTTCACGATTCTCTTTAAATTTCCTAAAAATCACCATTTGAAGTTTCAATATTCTATTAACCAAGATTGCAACCCATCTCATCCCCAATAACTAACCAATTACAATTTTCCAAAACCACTGTCAAAGAATCAGTTAAAAAGTGTCTTCTCCTCTAACTTTTAATCTAAACCACAGCTTTTTCAAGTTTTATCCACGACAAAGGGACCAACGAGAAAGATCAACGGTTCCGGGAACGGTTCGCCGGAAGCGGAGGTCGCCACGGTCGCGACACTCGGTAAAGGAAGAAATAGATCGGCTAGAGGCGACAGAGTTCGCGCGTGTTTGCCTCGCAAGTTATTTCCACGTTAGCGACGTCCAATCCGGCGACGACGACGCCTCGGTCCTCGGCCACGCTAAACGCTCGTAATGAGTGATTATCTTGGTTAGCCTGGTTAACACGTGGTCCCAAGGTAGCTGCGAGCGTGCAACGTTTATTTGTTCGCGGCGACACGTGCCCGAACACAGCCGGACACCTCGTCGTTTACGCAATTGCGTGCACGGAGAGGAGGATCTAACGGTTCTCTCCTCGAGCTCGTGGATCCTCTTGCACGAAGATGTTACAATTAGTCGTCATTTTCACGACAGAATAAACAGCTGCATTTGTTCTGTCGTTTATCCTCCTCTCCTTCTTTTCTCACGAGAAACCCTCTTTTAGTTCGACAGTATAATTTAAGCTGGGTCGTTTTCTTCTTTTGAAGGAGATCTTTTTTGGGTTTGAGAGTTTTTTGGTCAGTTCTTTGGGTGCGTCAAATTTAGAATAGAGCTGGGTTAGGAAATTGAAGAATGATGGTAAAGAGGTTGGATCAAATGGTTAATTTACTATTAATTTGGAATTTTTATTTCAGAGAGTATTCCTACCGTGTGCTAATTTCGAAAAAATATTTTGTACAATATCTAAGCTGTCGGTAGAAGAATTAATACTTCTGAAAAATATCTATTTATAGTAACTATCTAATACTTTCGAATGCTTTAACAAAAGTTGATACCGAATAAAACACGCTGTCGATTTAACACCTTTAAGATTTAGTATGCAATTTCACCTACCTACAATTTATGCTTTAAAAAAACTTGATGTCAAAGAAAATATGCTATCAATTTAACACTTTTAAGTATCACTGCAATTTCACTCACAACCTGTACAAAATGTGATACCCGATTCACCTCAGTTTCTATCTATCTAAAAATACGAATCCTTGTGCTTTAAAAAAATTCAATGTCAAAGAAAATATGCTTTTAATTTATCACCCTTAAGAATCACTGTGCAATTTCACCTGTAACCTATATAAAGTGTGATAGCCGATTCACCTCAGTTTCTATCTATCTAAAAATACGAATCCTCGTGCTTTAAAAAAATTCAATGTCAAAGAAAATATGCTATTAATTGAACACCTTTAAGATTTGGTATGCAATTTCACCTGCTTACAACCTGTACAAAGTGTGACATTTAATTTATCTTACTTTCTATCTATCTAAAAACACGAATCCGCCTAAATTGACCTCGAAACCTGAACACCAACAACTGCGCCTACCCCTGATGTTCCAGATCCTGCTAACACGCGCCTTGTTACATTGTCACGAGAGAACATCAGCGAGAAACAGCGCGTCGCGGGCGGTGACAGTTACAATCGGGTGTGCTCTGGCCGTGCAAACAACGGTTCCGCTGTTCCGGCGACGTTATTGCGACTGCACGCGCATCAAAGCAACCATTTGAACAATGTCCCAAATCGTCGTCAAGACACGCCGCGTTAAATATCGCCGAGCGTCGACAGAGTAATTAACTGCGGTTCCACCGCGTCGATTCTACAAATGCCCGATGTCGCGCAACCGGAAATCAAACCGAGAGCATCCGGCCTCGCGAGCTGCTTCCCTTCGCGCGCGCACGCGGCACTCGTTGTTCACGCGTTGTTTTGCTATTCTGACTGTCTCGTCTGATCAGGGGAGTCTGGAATAACCCTTTAACTGCCACATTGAGATCCCATAATTCGCTCAGGACGTCACGGGAGTACATCGCTAAATGCAATATTTCATAGAAATTAATTTTTTATTTTCAACGTTTTAATGAAAATTTTCAATTGTTCAATGGGATACTTTTTATTTCAAAATATCCTCCAACTAGCTGT
>JAOPTO010001879.1:0-70550 GCA_033822845.1 Tetrapedia diversipes | reverse complement strand
GACAATGGAAAACATAGTTTCATGGTATGCAAATATTGTTCATACACTTATTTTTATCGTCATTATGTTAAAACACCATTTATTAATTAGTATAGAATACGAATTTTATTTATCATGTTATTTCTTAATAATTAATTAATTTGCTTTTTTTGACCTTAAACTTTGGTCTTAAACTTTCGTCCGCTACTGTATTCTAGAAATTCAAGTTTTTGAAATCAACTCTTCGAATCTAACAAATCAGAAGTCGGAACCAATGCAGATTAGTCGTACTAATATTTAAGATGACAGGACAATGCAAAACATAGTTTTATGGTATGCAAATATTTATTATTAATTATTTATGAATTCATAGAGATGTGCCCTATTCTATCCACAAGCTCAAGACTAACTAATAACAAAAGTAAATAGAATCAATGTCAGAGGAAAGAATAGGAGGTCTACCCATTCGGTCGGCCAAGTGTTGAGACCGTTAAAAATTGATCGGTAATAACGAAAATGCGCAACAAATCGTACGAGGTCGAATGAAACACGCGAATGAAAAACGAGGGAACTTTAGAAACGCGTACTATCGCAGGTGATTACTTAACGATTAATTCAACGACCGATTTCCGTGGAAACCTGGCTACAATTAGCAGGGTAATACCTGACGTTGCACAACTTGATTAGCAACGCGACTGAAATTGATTACCAGGTGCACTTTAATAAAGAGCCACTCTTAACTCCGGCTAAATGTAATTCTGGACGTCAGTCGCCCCGATTTTTCTTTCTTTAAATGTTTTTGCGCTCGGTGAACGCAGGTACAAAACACCATATGGTTACGTATTAATTTTTGTAGTTTCTTTTTTGTAAGGGGAACAAAAAATTAGCATGTCAATAATAGAAAATTCGATCGATTTTTGATCGAATGGAATTACACTTAATTACATTAATAATTTAAGATGACAATGTGAAACATAATTCTGAGATTTATAAACGCCTAATTTATTTATTTTTAAATGTATCTCTCTTCGTCATCAGTAGGATAGTTCTACTTATTGTTCAGTATAACTTATAATCATTTTTAATTTAGATACAACTTTAATAGTATTGGGTTGGCAACTAAGTGGTTGCGGATTAAAGATAAAAATGAAAATTAAAAATTTTTATTTCAAAATATGACTCTGTTAAATTAGATATTGTCCGTTTTTGTCGATGACCTTGTGCCATCTTTCAGACAACGTCATAATTCGATGTTCATAAAAACTGAAACGAACGAGATTTTAAATCATCAGCGTCATTAAAAATATTATCGTTTAAATAGTTCTGCATGAAACGAAATAAATAAATAAAGCTTTTCTTTCAAGGCTTTATTCCCATATACGGCTCATAACTTCTTGCATGCTTGCGATACGTTCCTACTTTTCCGGAAATAATACAATAAAATTTGTCTGAAATGCTTGTTTTATTCTTCCATTTTTAAATTGAGATAAAAACGAAGCTAAATAAATTATCGATACAATTTTCTTACTAACTAAAAGTGGGAATTCAAACAACAAGAAAACAATATAGGTTAGGTGCTTTGAACACGTTGACAAAACGAAAGAATGTACTAAAATGATCAATCGACAAAATCCGCAATCATTTAGTTGCCAACCCAATATAATTGTAGTCTTTTACGTCTCAACACAATTGCTACTTTCTGTATACTGAATATTCGTATGATATGATCGGTGAGTTTACTAATAATTGTAGCAAATGTCGTTAATGATCGTATTGACAGATTTTAACACTAGAATTACGTACATTTCCGGTATATCCGTCTCTAATATACATATATTAACACTAGAACTACTAGAGCAGTCAAGATGATTAATTAGCGATTATTCATAGTAGCCTTATAAATTCACTGAGGTAAAGCTTTCAAAATTTACTACGATTTTCTGCAGAAAGTATAATTAAAGAATTGTTTTCTATATATTCAATATTCTTTCATGTAATTTTCGATTTGATCTCTTCCATGCAAATAAGTACATATTATAATTCGGCAGGAATAGATGAATACATCAAATAGAATTTCAAATTGCAGAACTAAGAGAGAAATATATTTAAGTATATTTGTGTCGCTCTGTCAATAAAAGTCAACAAAAATTGTTCATACTGATAGTAATTGATTTTGCAAATTTTAATCATGAAGTCCAAAACCCGTTAAATTGACGGGTCCCGTAAGCCTAGTGTTAAACTCTTGTTCGTTACTGTATGTAATTACTGTGGTTTCAAAAATGTAATAGCTTCTCTGCAATTATCGTATAATTCCTTCTAAGTTTTCACAAAAACATTGGCACGGAGTCAAACGCGGTTACAAAACCGCAATACCTCAATTTTCAGACGGCGACGATCGTTAAACCATAGCATTTCAATTATCAGACAACGACAGCCATTAAACTATGGTATTTGGAGTTACAGACGAAGTCGGTCATTAAACCATACTATTTCAATTTCCTGTCAAGTGACAGTCGTTAAAGAGCAGTATTTCAATAGCTGAACTCTGAGCACTGCTTAAAGCATCGCACTTTATTACAAACGTCAAATAATGGAACACTAATATTTCAATTTTTAATCGTCTAAACGCTTCGATGCTCAATAATAAGACAGAACTTTGTTTCACGAATGACAAATTGTTCGGCTTAACAATAAACATAATTCAAATTGAAATATGTAAAATGAGCTATGCCAAAGATAGATAAAGATGAGATATGTAAAGAATTCACTTCATCTTTAAAATTGAAGCAGATAAGGCGAATCTCACGATTTTGTCGCTTCGAACAATTCGTGAATCATTCATTACAGAAAACAATGCTTCGAATAAAAGTCGTATAATACAGAGAATTGCCAGATTGGCTAATTTGGGCAATCTTTAACTGCTAATAATTAATTAACGAAGCGTTTAACGAAATTTCGTCATTCTCGATTTTTGTCTTATTTCATCGTCTAGAATCCCCCATTTCATTTAAGTCCATAGGTAGATCAACACCCTGTATAATACGATAATGCTTTAACTCCATGTGAGACCCGTGAGACGCTTAACAGTTCAAAAATAAGGAATACGAGATGAATTCGTGATACATTTTGCCAATTACAAGAAGCATAAGTCTTACTTATCTTTCAATTTTCATAAATACCCTTCTTTTATTATTGTACCTTTGTAAGTTACCTAGATCACCTTTTATTTACCTTTTTTAACCATTGTACACATTGTCGTCACTTAAATCGTAACATAAACCATGTCTTTCTGCAACAATTAATTCGCAAGTTATCCGAAGCGATCAAGCTGCAAAATTCACTCAGCATAAAGCAACTTCCTCGCGAACAATCGTAAATTCACGGCGAGCCAATAAAGGAAGAATCAACCATAATTTCTCTGGATCTGATTCACGATAAAAGCAAGCGGAACATCGATCACGCTTCCTACCTGAAAACAAAAATCGTTGGACCGACTCGAGTCGCGGGTCGCAGAAGGCATAAACTCAATCCGATCGAATCGAACTCGCTAATAGGTAACGGCCTGGGAGGGGGAGGGTAGGGGGAACGACTTCCGGCCCACTCGATCCCAATTCGCCGGGGCGCATTCACGATAATCGAACGGAATTATGCGCCGTGGGGCGAACGGCTAACCGATCCCACAAATCAAAGAATCTACATGGAAGCTGTTCGAGCCCCCATAACCGATGAATCGAAGGGTGGCCGAGGATTCGGTTATGCCGGTGGAATAAAGCGACCCCCGTTCGATTGGCCGATCAGCGCGGCCCAGACGTGGTTACAGCGACGTGGAAAGGAGAAGAAGAGCAGGGATGGATAACAACGGAGAAAGAAAGAATCGGGAACAGGTAGAAAGAAGTCCGTGGGCCCAGATCTGCTCGTTCACCCCTTTCGCTCGCATAAATCGAACAACAAACGAACAGAGAAAGGTCCCAGAGGCGCGGACGGGGGCTTTAAAGACCGCAACGTACTTTAATTGTATCGTCGAGACGGATGCACGGGGTGGAGGGGGGAGGGGGGGCAGAAGGTGAGGAATCTTCGAAGCGACATCGAGAGGGGCGGCCAAGGGGGTGAGGAGCGGAAGAGAAAAGAGAAACGGAGCAGAGGCTCGTCGTGTATCATGTATTCGAAGGTATTTGGGTCGTGGCAAGGGTGCTCTGGCACTGTTTCTATTATTGTCTCAGAAGGGAAGCAGCCCCTCCGCTTTCGGAGCACCTATTCACCTAAAGATCGTAGACCTCACGAATCTATCCGGGGGCATTCATTTCCCCTCCCCTTCCGTCCCCCGACCCTGTTCCACCTCGTGTTGCTACACATCTATCGCGGACCTGGCCCGAGAACCGAAAAAGTGACAACTCTCCGGGCGCGTATCTTTCCGCTCCCGTTCGCCTCGGGTGTGTATCTGTCTGGACCAGCTTGGGGGACAATGCAGGGAATTAAGGGCACCGGCGCATAGGTGTGGGAATTCTTTTGGTGAAACAGAGCTGCGAAGTCGGCTTCGCTCGCACAAGAATGCATACTAATACCGGGTTTGAGGAGAGCCCGCTCGTTATGTCGAGCTGCCAGCAGAAACGAGGATTCTGAGTTGCTGTCGCTTCCTTTAGGGGCGAGGGGGGACACCTTGATGGGGTCCCCTCGAAATCTCTTCCCATGCTCTGGATGAGCGTTCGAAATTTGCTGGACGGTGGATAGAAATTGTGAAACTGCTGCGGTGAAATTGTATGGATTCTAGGGAAGTTCTGTGAGATACGTACACATGATGGAAATAAAAGTGCAGGTAGAGTTTGTGATTATTCAACAGTAATCTTGAAGACGGTTTTGCTCAAATATTTTTTAATTAACCCTTTCGCTACGAGCGGTGACTATAGTCACCCAACGACTGACACTCGCTACGTACGAGCGGTGACTATAGTCACCCCATGAAATTTCGCGAATAGAGTATTATTGCATTATGCGAAAATTTTTTAACCATTTCCTTTCTACGACCGATTATAGTTACGCTCTGCGTAAGTTTTCGCGGTATTGAACGTACGACGGGCAATTGCAATTATTCCGTAAATTCACACTTTTAGCATGGCGGCTTGTTCAGCGGGAGTTGCGCGCCGAAAAATCCTCCCGTAGCGAAAGGGTTAATTACATACAGTAGCGGACAAAAATTTGAAACGAAAGGGTCAAAGAGAAACAAAGAAATAGGATGATAAATAAAATTCGTATACTATGCTAATCAATAAATAGTTTCCTACTATAATGACGATAAAAATAAGTATATGAACAATATTTGCATACTATAAAACTATGTTTTGCATTGTCCTGCGCTCTTAAACTTTTGTCTGCTGTTGTACGTTTTCTTTAAACGCTGTTTGAATTATATTAATGAAGAAGAATTTACGATACATTATATTGCTTTCTTCGGTTAAAATGTTATATTTAGTATTTGGTAATATCCGAGAGAACTGAAGTCTAATTATTTTGGATTAGTAACGAAATTTCAGAAGCGATTAGAATAAATGAATTAAATTATTTCTAAACATCTGTAAAACCTTTAGGACTTCCTACTTTTACTTAAAGAGTAAACAACATATGGAAATTTGAACATTACAATATATAGAATGTTTTCTATATAATGAATTTTTCATTTAGCAATGTAGTATAGGATCTAGTAGAAATTTCTGTAAAAATATGTAATTACTCATATGATGCTCAAAGTTTGTGTAATTTATATTTTTAAAGAATTGTTAGAAAACAGAAGTATAAAAATAAAATCTTGTATTTTTATGAATTCTTTTATACGAAATACACAATTTTACATATTATTTAACATAAATATCTCTTAAAATGCAACATTCAATATTTTACGATATAATCTGTTTTAATCTAGTAGACAATTAATTGTTTCACTTCAGTAACAATTACAAATGTGTTACACAGATGCACACAACAACATACGCTTAACAACCCTCAAAAATCAATTTTTATCATCCATAGTTCCATTTGCATGTGACGTGTTCAGGATAATTCGAGGATATTAAAAATATCCAACACTTCATTACCACAAAATAAGGAAACATCTCAGATCTTCACGAAAAGTCTCTAACATACTTGCTTCACACCGTTCATCCCCTTCTTTCCTTCCACGCGCTCTACGATTAATCCTAACGTACATATCCTAACACCATGGCCTCGCTCTGATTCCCCCCATGGAACCGTTCGTTCAGGTAAAATTTCTCCATACCGATAGATTATCAGTGAATGGAAATCGAGAACCATGCGTGCAGTGACTGCTCTTTCGTCATTAACAGACCGAGAAGTCCCTTTCCTTTCGCGCCAGTCAGGTATCCCTTTCTTCTATTCTCCTTCTCCCCCCCTAAACCTCTCCCCTCCCGTCAACCACCCCTTACGGAGGGTAACAAGTGCAAGCTTCACGTGGAAATTAACGATGCAAAAACGCGGCGTGGCCTTGCAGCGGAAAAATTTGAATGTGAATTCGAGGTAGCGGCGGGTCGCGTGCTGCCATAGATCCAGGGGCGAATTTGCATACGGAAAGGTCCTGGGCACGGATGAATGCCCCGTGGTAGCGTTCGTCGGGAACGTGCTACCGTCTACGTATGTGCACTCGATTTTTCCGATACGCGTAACGGCTATTATGGTTTTAAACGGTTTTCGATCGGCTTTGATCGGCTTCGAGTCGCGCAACGACCATTCTCGAACGAGCGGTTAGGTACGAGGTAGAGGAGCAGCCAGAAGTTTAACCCCCTATGGGCCGAACTTCAGTTTTAAATATAAAACAATTAATGGAATGAAAAATTAACAATTGTAATCCCAAAAAAAATTTTCCAGTTCAAACAATTTTACATTATAGAATATTATATAATTAATATGTATACGCCATCTCATGAAAAAAAAACAAATTATTTGTTAAAATGTTAATAAATTAGCATGTGAACTGAAAGTTACACGGGTCCATAAAGGGTTAGAAGCAGCGACTTTTCGTGACGTGATTGTACATCTGCTTTCGTTGTTTTCGATCAAGAAAATTGGAAACGATGTAAAACGATCGATATGCCTAAGAGCAAAGATTTAGTAGGAACACATTAATTCTTTAATTGATCTATGATTTCACTTAGGATTGTGCGTGCAATGGTTGGTAAAAAGGGGGCATTTATAAAAATTGAAACACGAGTAAGCCTCATACTTCTTAAAAACGGTCCATAAAATGTATTTATGTAAAATGTATATAAATGTAAATGTGTAGTCATATTTTCTAATGTTTGTAGTGCAAAACGTATCACGAATCATATGTGGAAAACACAATGATCAAAATTTTAAAAAAGTTTATGTTTTGTGTTAATCAGTAAATAGTACAAATAAAAACTATGTTTTACGTTATGCACTTTACGTTACGGTTAACACTTTTATAAACCTTAATTGAAAATCTGAATGTTCAATTACTTTTGTAACTTATAAGAAATTAAAAAGAGATTATATTTCAATAAAATAAAAAAATGAGCTGCTTATGAATTCATAATGATATTTATGAAATTTGCTATTTTGAGAATATTCAAGGTAGACCTAGCGCAATTAATATTATAATATTGTTCGATGTATGACAATTTCAAAGATTTCCAAGACGACGAATTTATGATGCAGACATTCGTACATACCTTTTGTTGTAGATGGTTCAGCCGGCCCTGAAAACCTTCCATTTAAAAATCGAAGGTGGCCTTAATATCCCACTATTGCTTCCACCTATAAATAAAATAATATCGTTACGTGATGATTTTCATGTTTCCATCTAAAATATACTTTCTTAGTTTTGGTCTAAAATTATAGTAAATTTTGAAAGCTTTACCACGGTGAATTTATAAGGCTGCTATGAATAATCATCAATTGGTCATTTCGACTACTCTAATAGTTCTAGTGTTAAAAAGTTGAATTTTTAAAAATGTGCAAAAGTCGAGGGACACCTGTATTGATCTCATTATTATCCTCACATAGTAAATTTTGGAAGGTTTACCACAGTGAATTTATAAGGCTGCTATGAATAATCATCAATTGGTCATTTCGACTACTCTAATAGTTCTAGTGTTAAAAAGTTGAATTTTTAAAAATGTGCAAAAGTCGAGGGACACCTGTATTGATCTCATTATTATCCTCACATAGTAAATTTTGGAAGGTTTACCACAGTGAATTTATAAGGCTGCTATGAATAATCATCAATTGGTCATTTCGACTACTCTAATAGTTCTAGTGTTAAAAAGTTGAATTTTTAAAAATATGCAAAAGTCGAGGGACACCTGTATTGGTCCCGTTATTTTCCTTACATAGTAAACTTTGGAAACTTTACCACAATAAATTTATAAGGCTGCTATGAATAATTATCAATTGGTCATTTTGATTTTTCTGGTAGTGCTAGTGTTAAAGAGTTAAATTTTTAAAAATGTACGAAAGTAGAATGTGCGAAAGTCAAGGGGCGTCTGTGTTGGTCCCGTTATTTTCCTTACATAGTAAACTTTGGAAGCTTTACCACAGTGAATTTATAAGGCTGCTATGAATGATCACCAATTGTTCATTTTGACTGACCTGGTAGTTCTAGTGTTAAAAAGTTAAATTTTTAAAAATGTACGAAAGTAGAATGTGCGGAAGTCGAGAGGCGCCTGTGTTGGTCTCATTATTATCCTTACATAGTAAATTTTGGAAGCTTTACCACAGTGAATTTATAAGGCTGCTATGAATAATCATCAATTGGTTATTTTGACTGCTCTGGTGGTTCTAGTATTAAAAAGTTGAATATTTAAAAATGTGCGAAATAGCGAATTGTGCGAAAGTAGAATGTGCGGAAGTCAAGGGGCGCCTGTGTTGGTCTCATTATTATCCTTACATAGTAAATTTTGGAAGCTTTACCACGGTAAATTTATAAGGCTGCTATGAATAATTATCAATTGGTCATTTGGACTTTTCTGGTAGTGCTAGTGTTAAAAAGTTAAATTTTTAAAAATGTACGAAAGTAGAATGTGCGGAAGTCAAGGGGCGCTTGTATTGGTCTCGTTATTTTCCTTACATAGTAAATGTTGGAAGCTTTACCACAGTAAATTTATAAGGCTGCTATGAGTAATCACCAATTGTTCATTTTGACTGACCTGGTAGTTCTAGTATTGAAAACTCGATTTTTTAAAAATGTACGAAAGTCAAAGAGTGTCTGTATATCCCACAAGCTTTCTGCTTCCCCATGAAAAACGAAAAAACGGGTCATCGAGTATCGAATACCTTAACAGAAACGATCGAGCACCTAATCAAACACATCCGTCGCAGCCTCGGTGTCTCGCCCTTCCGTTCGACTTTAAACATGGAAATGAATTCCAAACGCACGTTCCGGCCTCGTGTCGGTGTTCCTGATTTTAATTATAATCCGACGGAGGCTGCACCGGTGTATCCGCGTCGCATCATGCAAATAAATCACGGGAGGCCACAAAGCGCCACTTCCGGCTCGTGCCTCCCGTCCCGGAGGGAATTTGAATATTTTCCACGCAGACGTTCCTCGTGCACTCGTTCGACGGCCACCGATGCGCAGGCACGTGTCCAAAAATCGTCGATTCTAATTCTAATCTCCCGTGCACGGTGAATTTGAATAATGCTGTTCACCCTCGAGAGGCCGATCGTCGACGCGGCGTGTTCTTGCGACGCGAGGCGTGCTGCTCGTCGGGCACACGCGACCGAATTTCGCTCTTTTTATCCGGGACCAGGCCCTCCTCCTTTTTTACATCGTTTTGCTTTCGTTTTTATTTCCGCGCGTGCCAGAATAAATCTCGATGATACCAGACCCTGCAACAAGCTGATCCTCGAACGAGCGGATCATCCGGTCGGGCACGGAACGCGTTGCCACCGTGAATAAATTTCTTACATCGTGGACGAATGTTAACTCTTCGCGAACGAATGCCACTATATTCGCGACGTTATGAATATTCTAAAGAGATCGAATGCAACGCAAGCAAAAATTACAAAATTCACAAATTGTCGAAATTATAATATGGCCTATTGAACTGTTTTACATATTACATCTCATGGCCAAATCATTTGGTACTCTTCAAAGTACCTACGGTATAACATTAGCGACTTCATACAGCACAATGCCGACGATCTAAAGGTTTGCACTACAATTTAAATGAAAACGGCAATCAATGGCTGGTTAACCCTTAGTGAATTAATGCCACTATATTCGTGACATTATAAATGTTCTTAAAAGATCGAACGCAACGCAAGCAAAAATTACAAAATTCACAAATTGTCAAAATTATAATATGGCCTACTGAACTGTTTTACATATTCTATCTCAAGACCAAATCATTTGGTACTCTCCAAAGTATTTACGGTATAACATTAGCGACTTCATACAGCACAATGCCGACGATCTAAAGGTTTGCACTACAATTTAAATGAAAACGGCAATCAATGGCTGGTTAACCCTTAGTGAATTAATGCCACTATATTCGTGACATTATAAATGTTCTTAAAGAGATCGAACGCAACGCAAGCAAAAATTATGAAATTCATAAATTGTCAAAATCATAATATGGTCTACTGAACTGTTTTACATATTTCATCTCAAGACCAAATCATTTGGTACTCTCCAAAGTACCTACGGTATAACATTAGCGACTTCATACAGCACAATGCCGACGGTTTAAAGGTCTACACTACAATTTAAATCAAAACAGTGTTTGCAACGGCTGATTAACCCTTAACAAAGGAATTCCGCCATATTAGCGACATTATAAATGTTCTAAAAAGATCGAATACCGCCACACAGGCGGCATGACGTGATATTTCAAGATATCTGTTTGGTTCTATTAGGTTCATGCTTGTGCACGCTAAAACTAATCAATACAAAAAAGATTGCGCTGTTTGCTCGGATAGGGAAGAAGGAAATCGAAAAACACGTAATTATTGCGATACCTGTACTAAAACACCTGGTACCCACATAGGGGACTGTTAGGAGAAGTACCACAGTAAAAAAAAAATATGAGTAATTTTGTATAAATGCATTGTAAGTATATAAAAAATAAATTTATAAATGTATACAAATCTATACATTACATACATACATCTATTCGTTTATTTCAATTCCTATTATTTTCCTGAAATTTTAACTTCAGTATCCTTTTGTATGGACATGTCTGTTCACATACTTATTATCACTTATTATATAAATCTATACATTACATACATACATCTATTCGTTTATTTCAACTCCCATTATTTTTCTGTACCATGAACGCAACAGCAATATCAAGATCACTTTCAAAATTAAGTCAAATATAAATCAGTTCATAGTACACATTAACACTAGATTGCTAGAGTGAGTCAATTTGAATCACTTATGATTTTGTCAAGTTCAAGTATCATGTGAAAGGAATAGAAGTAAGAATGTTTGTGCTAAATGTAATAAAAAAATCTGCAGAAAACGTATTTTAAAGACAGCATATATATGTAAAAACTGTTTTGAACAAGCTTTCTTAAAAATAAAGTTTAATTTTTTTTTTTAAATTTCAGTTTTCATGTTTGAGTCAAATTGACTCGTTTCAGGTAAAATAGGTACATACCCAACGTCCGGCAATCTAGTGTCAATCGATCGCTTCAAAATATCATTTCGAGCCACTTTCTTCTACTTTAAATCGAACCTGCCAGACCATCGTCTTCGATACCGATTCTCTCTTTCAACTCGCCTCGCTAAAGCCTCCGCGAATGACATCACGTTCGAACAAAGAGTTACCAATCGATCGAAAACAAAAATCCTCGAATCGCCGCTATAAAATCCCGTCCCGTTCCCAGTCACCGTGGCCGCTTCATCATTAAGCCGTTGATCTATCGCGGCCATCGTCCCGCCAAATCGCGCGAATAAAAACAACGTTAAAGTACGCCCGTCGATCGCGACCTTCCCTTCCCCCCCCCCCCCCCTGTACAAACCTGCCGGAGGATCGTTATTGTCACCCACGAAATCCGCACGAATCGCGTTCTGTTTCCCCGGCGGAAAGTCGCACGGGAACCGTCGCACAATTATTGCCATCGTCACCCACGAGATTCCATACGCGTCACCAACGACCAGGTAGAAGCCTCGTCGTCCCGTCTCGTCGAGCTGAAACCGATCGAGGAGCGTAAAACTCGCGGAGACACAGGCGTACGATCGATCGATCGTTTGGAGCGCGAGCGAGCGCACACACAACGATTACTACTATCGTCGCCCGACGATCTCCGCCTGCCGTGGAACTTCGTTAACGCGATAATAATTCGCGTCTCCGCGGCACGACCACGCGATCGACCGTTTCCAGCGAGGCGGAATCGCGCGATCGATCGACGGTTATTGCCCGATCGACGATCGTGCTTGTGAGGGTGATTGCTAATTTATTGACGTGTGTATGTTTGTTTGTGTGAAACAGATTCTAGAATGAACGGTCAAGAAATTAGAATGAGAAGCAATGTATGGAAAAACAAGAAGGATGAAAATATGAGTGAATCGAGTAGAGAATGAAAAAAGTTAAATGAGGATCGTGAATGTACACCTTTTGTTTGGAGATTGATTGAGAATAGTACGTGTGAATGGGATCAGAAAATTGTTACATGAAATAAATAAGTTTATATATATTTTTAACATTATCGTTTTCCTCAACGATCTCCGCCTGCCGTGGAACTTCGTTAACGCGATAATAATTCGCGTCTCCGCGGCACGACCACGCGATCGACCGTTTCCAGCGAGGCGGAATCGCGCGATCGATCGACGGTTATTGCGCGATCGACGACCGTCCGGGAACGGAAACGCGTTTGCCCACGGGACGAGACGATCGTGCTTGCGGCATTCGATCGATGTCCATGGTCGAGCATCGATTAGCCGTGGCGATTTTTCGTTTCTTCTTCGGTTTTTTTTTTAAACTCGCTACAGGACAAATTGCTCGGTAAGTTACGCTCGCCCCCGTTGAACCGAACGGCGATCGACGCGATTCTTGGGTTTCGCGGGGAGCATAAATAGATAACGATTCGGTCGACGGAATGCTTCTTATCGTTAAGATACGCTAATACGTGCTGCGGAGATTGTTACAAAATTTAGTGGTATTCGCGATTGAGGAAATGTACTCGCGGGACGTTTGATACCAGGTAAGATTCACGATTTTATACGTTTAAGAACCGCGGAATCGTGGGTTCTTCCTTGTTTCGGGGGACGACTCGATGAGTGATGCGATAAAGGGTGATCTGTTGAGAGGTTCGTTTGCTTGACTGTTTGCGTTTTAACGAATGGACTTCTATGTTCTTTTTTACGTTTAAAATGTTATGGGGTACCATATACAACAATGTGTCAATGGGAAAATTGATGCTAAGGATCGTGGAATTTTATATTCATTTATTTATTGGGTTGGCAACTAAGTGGTTGCGGATTAAAGATAAAAATGAAAATTAAAAATTTTTATTTCAAAATATGACTCTGTTAAATTAGATATTGTCCGTTTTCGTCGATGACCTTGTGCCATCTTTCAGACAGCGTCATAATTCTATGTTCATAAAAACTGAAACGAACGAGATTTTAAATCATCAGTGTCATTAAAAATATTATCGTTTAAATAGTTCTGCATGAAACGAAATAAATAAATAAAGCTTTTCTTTCAAGGCTTTATTCCCATATACGGCTCATAACTTCTTGCATGCTTGCGATGCATTCCTACTTTTCCGGAAATAATACAATAAAATTTGTCTGAAATGCGTGTTTCATTCTTCCATTTTTAAATTGAGATAAAAACGAAGCTAATTAAATAATCGATACAATTTTCTTACTAACTAAAGGTGGGAATTCAAACAACAAGAAAACAATATAGGTTAGGTGCTTTGAACACGTTGACAAAACGAAAGAATGTACTAAAATGATCAATCGACAAAATCCGCAATCATTTAGTTGCCAACCCAATATTTAGTACTTAACGGGCATAGTGCTTTTATTTATACATATGAAAAGACATGTTCTGACTGACTGACTAATTTATCATCGCAGAGCCTAAACCATTGAAATTAGAACATAAAACTTAGACAATGGGTTCCTTTTGTGACGTAGGCACCCACTAAGGAAGGATCTTTCGATATTCCCACCCCTAGGGGTTGAATAGGGGTTGAAATGTTGTTCAAAAATTCCACCGATTTTGAAACGAGCACTATGAAAACTGGTATTTAGTTTTTTGGTTAGAAATAAAGAAATACGTGTTTCAACAATTTTTAAAATCAACCTCCAAGGGAGTAAAATAAGGGATGAAAGTTTGTTTGAAAATCCCCCGATTTTGAAGCAAGCACTATAAAAACTGGTATTTAGCTTTTTGGTTAGAAATAAAGAAATACGTGTATCGACAATTTTTTAAAATCAACCTCCAAGGGGATAAACTAAGGGATGAAAGTTTGTTTGAAAATCCGCCGATATTGAAGCAAGCACTAAAAAAAAACGCGGGCAACAGCTAGTATATACATATATACACAAGTAAAGAGAAAAAAATAAAAATAAGAAAAGCAATAAAAATTCATACTGGATAATAGACGAACTCTATAATGAGCAAATAATTGAAGTGAAGGCTTCTTACAATTCATGCATATGAATTGTAATCAAAATATCGTAAATGTGAAATTAACTTTTCTGATTTTTACAGACAACAGTGTATAATACTTTTGTAAAATAGCAAAAGGCATAGCAGTGTAATCGAACAGTGTTATCAAAGTAAAATCGAATAACTATCCATAACTTGCATCCATCTTTATCGTAAGCTTCAATCTGTTCAAAAGAAGCAACTCATATAAAAAAACTTTTGAAAGCTACCAACCCCTTCCGACCTCACAACGATTTCATAATTTCTTGTCAAAGAATTTAATTTAATTTTTGTTCAATGGTTTCTCTGAATTGGAATAACTCTGGCTAAGTTAATTTTTGAATTTTGATTGACTCATTCACATCTATACTAACCTTTGTACCGTTTGAAAGTGTTCAAGCTGCCGTATTCTTTGAACTTATCGTTGCTATTTTAAGCTTGTGCGGTCATAATGGAGAAAAGAAAACGCTTTGAAGACCTGACAATGAGTTACGATCCTTCTGTCAAAGGAAAGAATGACAAAAAAAAATAATAAGGTATCGCGTGACAAAATTTTATCGCGATAGAACTAAGTACAGTTTTACAATATAAAATATTCCTTTGTAAAACTACTAAAAAAATTGTTTTAAAACATACCATAAATAAAAACGAATGAGAATGATTGAAATAAAATAAACTGTACTCCTGTTATCCTGCTCAATGGGATACAAGATCCAGCCAGTGCAAAGGTGACGCGTATTTTCGAACTTTTATTGCAGACAGTTACACTTTAAACAGCTCTACATTCAACGAATGTGATTTTTCACGCGACCATTGTACGGTTAAGACATGATCGAGTTTAAATGACCGCCAGAACCCGGGCGTAGTTCCATCGTGGGCGCATAAAGAGGTCGATCATCCGAAAGAAGCGAGCCCCGTTAGCGGAGAGGCGAGAGGATCGCGGACGGTTTCAGGAATTCCCAGTCCGCGGGACGAGCGGACACCTTTTACAGCCTTTTTACTGTGCCCTCTGTGCTCGATCGATAAAAATATTACGATTCGGGCGTTTCGCGGATCCACGGCTATTCAGCAACATCGAACACGCGTGTCCCGGGGAAACTATGCAGTCGTAAAAATCTCTCACCCCGGCGCGCTTCCAGCGTGTCGAACGAAGCAGGGCCCGGCGAGGAAGGGCCGAACGGGAACGGTGCCCGCTTGATCAGCATAAAGTACAGCGGGTATTAAATGCAAAATTGTGTATATGCCTCCTGTCGCGTTCCTTTTCTCTTCGAAAAGGACGCAACCGGCGGATACCAACGTTCCGGCCGTTCCAGCCGGAGAGGCAGGGTGATAAAGCCGCGCTCTCTCCAACAAGAAATAAAGGGGATCGCCGTGATCTCGCCGAGGCAAATCCGAGATCGTCGATCGATCGCTCGAACCCCCGGGCAATAATTATTATCGTCGCCACCCACGAGCCGACCTTGCGCCTTTTGAGCAACCGAGCGCCTCGCGAGGAGAAGGCGAGAGCCACACACCACCCAGCCATCGTCGACGAGGGGGGAGGGAGGAGGAAAAAGAAGGCGAGCGAAACAGAAAGAAACGACGCGAACCCGACAGGCATTTACGACAAGCCGTGTTTCCAATAGTCCCTTCTAAGCTCTCGCTGTCCTCCTCCCGATCGCGCCCGGTTCCGACCTCCGCCGTTTCGTTTCTTCTCGCGAAATCGTCCAGCGGAGTCGCGTGGGCGAACGACCGACTTTATTGGCCGGTCCACAATGCGACATTTCCAGCCTCGTGTCTCGTAGGTTCGTGGGGTATAAACACCGGCCAGTTCTCGCTGCGAAAAAATTGCCGTGAGTTACGTGGTCCCCCGCGATGAACGCGTTTCGCCCTGGGTAGGATCGACAGGGGTAGCGCGAAGATCGGCTACCCTCTAGCAGCGCGACGGGATGATCCGTTCGGATACAACGGATTTTTGTTTTGTTTTTGTTTTATTTACTTCCTTGTATGGACAAAACGTCATTTTAACACTTGGCCGACCGAATGGGGGAGATCTCCCAGTTTTTCCTTGACAAAGCAGTGTCATTGACTCTATTTACTTTTGTTATTGGTTAATCCTAAACTAGTGTTGTTCACAGTTCATCAAATGCATTTTCTGCTTTTCCAAAGTACAATTTTTGATCAGTTCAACACTGATCCAAGACTAACTAATAACAAAAGTAAAAGGAATCAATAACGGAGGAAATAATGGGAAATTTCCCCATAGGGTAGTCTAAGTGTTAAGACCACTAAAAATTGACCGGTAATACTGATCTCTCATTTTTTCCTCGACAACACTAATCCAAGACTAACTAATAACAAAAATAAATAGAATCAATGTTAGAGGAAAGAATGGGAGATTTCCCCATTTGGTTGGCTAAGTGTTAAGACTGCTAAAAATTGATCGGTAATATTGATCTCCCATTTTTTCCACGACAAAGCGCTGCCATTGATTTTATTTAGTTCTGTTATTAGTTAGTCGTGAACTAGTGTTGAATTTATTAAAAATTGTACTTTGAAAGGGCAGAGAATGCATTTGATGAATTGTGAACAACATTAGTTCAAGAGTAATTAATAACAAAAGTAAATAGAATCAATGTTAGAGGAAAGAATGGGAGATTTCCCCATTTGGTAATCTAAGTGTTAAGACCGTAAAAATTGATCGGTAATATTGATCTCCCATTTTTTCGTCGACAACACTGATCCAAGACTAACTAATAGCAAAAGTAAAAGGAATCAATACCAGAGGAAGTAATGGGAAATGTTCCCATAGGGTAGTCTAAGTGTTAAGACCGTTAAAAATTGATCGGTAATATTGATCTCCCATTTTTCCTTGACAAAGCAGTGTCATTGACTCTATTTACTTTTGTTATTAGTTGGTCCTAAGCTGATGTTCAATTGATTAAAAATTGTATTTTGGAAAAATTATGAACAGTACTAGTTCAAGACTAACTAATAACAAAAGCAAATAGAATCAATTGCAGCGCTCTGTTGAGGACAAAATGGGAGATCTCCCCGTTCGGTCGGCTAAGTGTTAATAGGTGAATTCAATAATACTTGGGATGTTCATCTTACAAGTGAAATGTTAACAGAATAGTAGAGTCAGAATAGTTAAAAACTAAACATTTTCTATTTGAAAGGTTTTGCTTCATTAAGTACCATTACAAAGTTATCTTTAAAAAATGAGAGAAAACTCAGAAACTTCAATGCTGGTTTCACCCCTATAAAATGGAATTTTGATGAAAAGAAAAGGTTAATTCATACGTATACTATTACGATCTACATACCGACAAAGTTTTATCAAATACTTCTATCAGACTCAGAATTTCAGGGCTAAACGAATTTATTTATGACATAGTGCACGAATACTTTTTGGAGCCACTGTAGGTGAATCTTAGTAAATATTTCGGATTTGAAAATTTTTGAGATCACTATCATTAAACGACTAACAGTCGCTTCTCGAGTGCAAACGGTTAAAAATGCTTTATTCAATTCAGTTTGTTCAAGTCTGAAAGAAACATCGAGGTCAATACTTTAGCTCCCACGAAACTGTTGCGTGGCAGGAATGTTTGTTAAAGTTTCACGGGTGTCATGGCGGCCCGCTGCTAACCCCGTAATGACAGCGTATACGTGTAGCGTATCCGTGCTTCGGCGAGAGAAAAGACAAGAGAAAGAAGGGAGGGCAAATAATCGTCGAACAATGGTCGACCTGGCTGCTCTCGCGATCGCCGTTTACGCTGCGCAAACGAACGCCCGAAGCCTTACGGATTCTAAACACGAGACATTCCACCCTTGCCCGCTTGTTTTCCTCTCTGCCACCACTCCACTTTCCGCCTCTCAAAACGAGGGGCGACCGCCTACGTACTTCGGTATTTTATAGGATTAATTAAATAACGGGATTAACCCCACGTCAGTAACATGAATTTTATAAACGTTATAAATTCATTAATATTCACGTTGACATTTTAAAAATACATGTAGAAATGCGATCGAGTGGATGCGAGTTTGAGAAATGTGAATGAAGTAAGAACGTCGTAGTTGCTAAGTTAAAAAGTCGTTTAAGTTGTTACTACTAACCTGTTTCAAATATATATTAATCATAGTCTAATCAGTTTATTTTATTTTATTCACACCTGGGCTCTATAATCTCTACTAAATAACTAAAAACTCTACTAAATAAATAAAAATAGAATTTCTTATAAGAATTGAATAAAAATTGACAAATAGAGCATTTTGAACATTATCGCTAATTAGAGGACATTTTGAAGTAAAATTGTAAGTGTGTAGAAATGAGATCGAGTGGATGCGAGTTTGAGAAATGTGAATGAAGTAAGAACGTCGTAGTTGCTAAGTTGAAAAGTCCTTTAAGTCGTTACTACTAAACTGTTTTAAATATATATCAATCATAGTCTAATCACTTCATTTTATTTTATTCCCACCTGAACCCTATCATCTCACTCTACTGAATAAATAAAAATAGAATTTCCTATAAGAATTGAATAAAAATTGACAATTAGAGCATTTTGAACATTATCGCTTATTAGAGGACACTTTGAAGTAAAATTGTAAGAGTGTAGGAATACGATCGAGTGGATGCGTGTTTGAGAAATGTGAATGAAATAAGAACGTCGTAGTTGCCAAGTTGAAAAGTCGTTTAAGTTGTTACTATCAAACTGTTTCAAATGTATATTAATTATAGTCTAAGCACTTCATTTTATTTTATTCACACCTGAGCCCTATCATCTCACTCTACTAAATAAATAAATGCGTGACTATAGTCATCAAAATGGAGCCAAAAATCAAGTTTCATCCATGTTTTGAGAAATTTCATACAGAATCTGATTATTAAAAAATTATTGGTCAACATTATCTTATATGTATATGTGGCACCTTGTAGCCGATGACTATAGTCATCAAAATGGAGCCAAAACTCGTTTCATCTGTGTTTTGAGAAATTTCATACAGAATTTGATTATTAAAAAATTATTGGTCAACATTATGTTATATGTATATGTGGCATCTTGTAGCCGGTGATTATAGTCATCAAAATGGAGCCAAAAGTCATTTTTCATCCATGTTTTGAGAAATTTCATACAGAATTTGATTATTAAAAAATTATTGAACAATATTATGTTATATATATATAGGTGGCATCTTGTAGCCGATGACTATAGTCATCAAAATGGAGCCGAAAGTCATTTTTTATCCGTGTTTTGGGAAATTTCATACAGAATCTGATTATTAAAAAATTATTGGTCAACATTATCTTATATGTATATGTGGCATCTTGTAGCCGGTGACTATAGTCATCAAAATGGAGCCGAAAGTCATTTTTTATCCGTGTTTTGAGAAATTTCATATAGAATCTAATTATTAAAAAATTATTGGTCACCATCCTGTTATATGTATATGTGGCATCTTGTAGCCGATGACTATAGTCACCCGTAGTAGCGAAAGGGTTAAGAAACGTACATAAATTACATATCACGCGTGTGCACAACTACCATCGACAACTAATCACCGACTACGAGTAACTCATGGATTCACTCATACTGTATAACCATTCTACTGCAAATTATCCGTTCCTTTTACAACGCCCCTGTCCTTGTTATTAACAATTAATTCCCAGGCTGGTTATCTCGAAAAACGAGCGCGCGAAGTGCTCGTCCTCGTCGGGGATCAAGCCGCGCCGCGTGCGAACTCGAAATTTTTTAATTGACGGTTAACGCGCGCGGACTCTTACCGCGCCACCCGTTATTCCCGCTTTATGGAGAAATAATTATCTAGTAATGACAGCTCCGTATGCTCTTACGATCGCCGTTTACAGTTTTGCACCATGCAAGCGTACCGCTCGAAGCTTTACGGATTCTAAACACGGAACTCCCTCCGCCCGGTTCCCACCCCTTTACGACGCTGCCTCCGCGTTCGCCGGGGGATCGAAGGAACAACGTGAACGAATTCACCGGAAATGTCGCCGCCCGTCGATCCTCGGCGGTGATACAGTCTTCTTCGAAAGAGGAACCTGGTCGGGGAAAAGGAAAATTAATCTAACAAGGAACGACATGCTGCTTCTTCGAATCACACTATTGGCTGAAGGTTTGGAACTATTTTCAGGATTGTAGTTAAATTAAATTTGTATACTAAGTACAAAATATACTAATGTAATATACCAAGTTATATTTATAATATCTTTTTATAATTGAATTTGTTCTTGACTTTCAATTATTTTGAAATTAAAATTCGACGTGATAGTCTTCTCCGAAAGAGGAACCTGGTCGGGAAAAAGGAAAATTAATCTAAACAAGGAACGACATACTGCTTCTTCGAATCACACTAATGGCTGAAGGTGTGGAACTATTTTCAGGATTGTAGTTAAATTAAATTATTTATATTTAAATTTGTATACTAAGTATAGATACACTAATATAATATACTAAGTTATATTTATAACTTAAAATATCTTTCTATGATTAAATTTGTTCTTGACTTTCAATTATTTTGAAATTAAAATTTGACGTGATAGCCTTCTCCGAAAGAGGAACCTGGTCGGGAAAAAGGAAAATTAATCTAAACAAGGAACGACATGCTGCTTCTTCGAATCACACTATTGGCTGAAGGTTTGGAACTATTTTCAGGATTGTAGTTAAATTAAATTTGTATGCTAAGTACAAATATACTAATTTAATATACTAAGTTATATTTATAACTTAAAATGTCTTTCTATGATTAAATTTGTTCTTGACTTTCAATTATTTTGAAATTAAAATTCGACGTGGTAGTCTTCTCCGAAAGAGGAACCTGGTCGGGGAAAAGGAAAATTAATCTAAACAAGGAACGACATGCTGCTTCTTCGAATCACACTATTGGCTGAAGGTTTGGAACTATTTTCAGGATTGTAGTTAAATTAAATTATTTATATTTAAATTTGTATACTAAGTATAGATATAGTAATATAATATACTAAGTTATATTTATAACTTAAAATATCTTTCTATGATTAAATTTGTTCTTGATTTTCAATTATTTTGAAATTAAAATTCGACGTCGATTACTGGACGTGATACAGTCTTCTCCGAAAGAGAAACCTGGTCGGGAAAAAAGAAAATTAATCTAAAACAGAATATATATACTATGTGCAATGCCCATCTTTGTTTTACAACCAAAAGGAATTGCCTCGCAGAATATTATTATTTTGTATAGTAATTTTATTTCACAATTTTTATTATTTTAGTTAACATTTATGTTATAATAAACCAATGAATAAAAGGCATTACATAATAAGCCTAACTATAATTTATGTAACCTTTATAGTTCATTGAGAAAAATATTTCCCATAAAATTCCAACAAAATTACACATTGTTATGTATTTTTCTTATGATTTTTATTTATTTTATATTTAAACAAACTAAAATAAACAGTTACATACTAATATCTACTCTTACCAATCTTATGGTGCTGTAAGGGTTAAATGTCACGAATAATATCTGTATCGATTCCATCACTATAGTGACGAAAGCAATATCTTATCCGAGAAGCTTGCTGTACCACTGCAGGGTTAAGAACGTATAGTGACGTTAGCGTGATGAAACAAGGAAAAAGAAGTGAGATATGCGTTAGAAAGCCTCTAATCTTCTCCCGGTTTAATATGCATCGCGCACATTACTTGCGTGCGCATGTGGACACGTGCACACGCGCGCACGTGAAACACGCCCAGCGTGCACGTACTTAACCCGAGCATCGCGAGGGTATCATTCACCACTATTTTCCCCGGTTAAATCCGGCAATTAGGTAAATAAAGCTGCCTGTCAGTGCATTCCCGTGATTGTTGCGAATGCCTCCCAGCGGTCACACGTAATCACACGTAGTCACACTTCGCTGAGTGTGTGAGTGGCCCAGTGGAGACACCGTTCGACTGGGTTCAATCGAAATTTCCTTGTTAAACCTGTGTTCAAACGGGTTAACCCTTTCGCAGTTTAACCCATAGAAGACTAACGTTCCATTAACGTAAATTTTTATCTTCAACATTTTCTCATTGTCAGTTAATTACCCTTTTTAAATTTTGTTTCTCAATACTATTCGTTTGCAAAATTATTAATCAAATTCTTGGAACTCTCTTTTATAATCACGAAGGTAAAATAGAAAATTTAATAATTTAAATTAACTGTAAATAAATTGCAAAGGAAATGTTGTATTGATGCAACGTTGGTCTCTAAGGGATTAACTCTAGATTGCCGGATATCGGGTATATACCTATTTTGCTTGAAACGAATCAATTTGACTCAAACATGAAAATTGAAAGTTTATTGACTTTTAAACAAAGTTTATTCAAAACAATTTTTACATGTGTATTCTGTTTAAGATACATTTTCCGTAGATTGTTTTATTACATTTAGCACAAATAGTCTAAATTAGCCTTTACTTCTATTCCTTTCATATGACATTTGAACTTTTAATTCATAAATCTAGTGTTAATACGATAAAGATTCGGGTAAGCCATAAATTACAGCAGAATAAGTTTCATACGTTAAATACAATTAATAAAATTTATTGTACGAAAACAATAGAGGTTATGTACTTTTTCAGTTTAATGCAAAAGAATGTTAGAGGTCTTGAAAATAACAGAGTAGTTATCTGTTTAAGCTGCTTCTCGTGCGCTGTTCGCCATTTTATTACACTGTGAAAGGGTTAAATTCACGTATAACTTCATTTAAAGCCATTCTCGTGCGGCTTAATTTTTAATCGGATATATTTACTTCTAGTTACAGTGAAACCTCTTTCGTTCGAACACTTATTATCTGAATCTAGCATACAAATATTCCAAATTCGAATAGAGAGTCAGCTAATAATAATTTATCTTATAACATTATGAAACTCAACATCGAAAGAGACGTAAATGGAGTATGTAAATGTTTAAACAAACTGTTAATCTTCTTAATATCCAGTTAAATGAATAGAATTCAGTTGAAGAAAAATATAACTACTGTGATATTAAAAAACTTTTTTATTCGTACACTTTTGTTTCCCTATTAGTCATATACGACAAGTTCAGGAAACGAACGACAGAATCGCAAGGAGATTTTTTAAGTTAATAGAATATATTAATTCTATATTATGTTTTCAAAACATATACTTATTCAAGTTCATGAACTTAATTTAATAATTTATCTCAAAATTTATTAAATCAGGAATAAGTAATATAATAATTAAATTTTTAATACAGAATCGCAAATTTGTCTTGATAAACATAGAGAGAATGAGAGAAAGAGAGAGATTGCTTTGCTCAAGAAAGTTAATTGTGTTACATGAAGTACGACCTGTCGTATTCCTGTTTAGAGAGACAACTATGGAATAGCTGCGAAATAATTCAACCCACGCTACACCGAGAGTGATTTCAATCTACAGGAATTCCAAGAATAGTTTTAAGGGAACGCATAAAATTATGAACAGTTCCATTTTTACGCGTGATGATTTATAATATCGTACCCAGTATAACGAGCAGCAACTTCCTGTTCCTTAAATACTTTTTTCCTTCTACTAAATTTGCATACATTTACCTAACACTATGGTCGCTTCGAGTTTGTATTTCTATGGATACAATCGGTATATAAAGTGTTTACAAAAGTATTTGCCATATTTATCAACGAGCATATTTTAGTCTTTTATTTTAATATTGAGTATTTCAAAAATTCTATTCCTTGAGACAAGTGATTACTCTTGGAATATTCTACATTTTTTCCACATTCATGGTTAGAAAAAATAGAATAAATAAGCATATACAATCATTCTTGTATCTAAATTAAACGCAACACAAAATTTGTTGACGAAAGCACCGCCATATTACTGAAATTTTACGAAAATCATCCACAAATCCTTATTCTTACGAGTATAACATTAATTCCTGCCTAAAAGTTCTTAAAGCTTGCAATTACTCTTAGAATAATAAATTTCTCCCACATCCACAATTAGAATAAATTGGATAAACAAACACACATAATTATCCTTTCATCTAAATAAAACCCAAAATGAATCTTGCCAACGAAAGCACCGTCATATTCCTGAAATTCTAAGAAAAGCATCTACAATTCCTTATTCTTACGAGTATAAACTGAATAAACAAACACATATAATTATCCTTTCATCTAAATAAAACCCAAGATAAATTTTGTCAATGAAAGCACTGTCGTATTCCTAAAATTCTAAGAAAAGCATCTACAATTCCTTATTCTTACGAGCATAAGTTGAATAAACAAACACACATAATTATCCTTTTATCTAAATAAACACAAGACAAATCTTGCCAACGGAAGCACCATCATATTCCTAAAATTCTAAGAAAAGCATCTACAATTCCTCATTCTTACGAGTATAACATTAATTCCTGCCTAAAAGTTCTTAAAGTATGCAATTACTCTTAGAATACTAAATTTCTTCCACATCCACAATTAGAATAAATTGAATGAACAAACACACATAATTATTCTTCCATCTAAATAAAACCCAAGACAAATCTTGTCAATGAAAGCACCGTTATATTCTTAAATTTATCTGTCATTCTCACTAAAAAGTCCCTAAATAGTGCATAAATCAAAACAAATTCCTCAACACCTTCGTTCCTCGTTCTTTTCACCCCCTCAAAAAAAGTGTTCCTCCATTATGTTAAAAATTTCCAAGGCCCACCTGCACCCTACAGCTTGGCTACGCCAATGCGCAGAAGTAAACCGTTTACAGTATTGTACAATTACCCACGCCGGGATTCCATGGTCCTGCCACACCTACACCTACGCGGACGTCGCCTCGAGTAGCGAGAAACACAGCGTGCGCACGTGAGCGTGCTCGCGGCTTGGGTTAGGTTAAGTATAATGCGCGGTCGTGCAGCTTTGGGGGCCCGGAGGCGCTAACATGAAAATCGTATGGTAATGGGGCACCGTGGCTCCTCCAGCATGGGGTCGAGCCCGTGCAGGAACCTAGCGGGGCCCGCGGTGAGTCTAGCTCTCTTCCTAGTATTAGCCGGCCAGCCATCCGCGTAGGCAACCAGAGAGCCGTAGAGAGAAAAATAGGGGAACAGTTCTACAGGGTGACTCTACAGGGTGATTTTCTTGTTAGAGGCCTCGAAAAACGCTACTGCGACACGCTTTCGTCGTGGTAATAGGACAACTGTAAGGGTGCACTTATAAATACTGTCGACTGAACAAATGTGACACATACTAGAAAATAATGACGAAACAGTATTATAATACGTATCTCGACAATGGAATCGTGTTTGTGGTTTGTACTCGACACGTACTCGATTCGTCGGTGATTGTGAAACAGATCCAAGCAAAAAATTGCTTCTAAAATTTGTATCCTTATTTCTTATGATTTGGCTCATTACCATACGATTTAACACTAGAACTACCGTAGCCGTCAAAATGACGGAGTGATGATTATTCATAGTAACCTTATGAATTCCTTTTACCAGGCTTCCAAAACTTACTATGATTTTCTGCCGGAGATATAAATAAAGATTTGATTTTTATGTAGTCGATATTTTTTCATGTAATTTCAATGTGATTTGTTTCATACAAATATGTACACTGCAATCGTCGGTAATTCTAGTGTTAAGGAGGGGTTCTTGTGTAACAACCATTAAATCAGAGATGGTTTCTTCAAATTCCCAGGGCATACTTTTGACACATTATACTATTCATTGATTTATGCATTAAACGAAAAATTGATATTTTAGACTGGTTACACGAGAATTCTCCCCTCAACTGATAACCTAATTCTTTTTAAATTTTTATCTTGGACCACTTTCACGATCACCAGCAAAAGTGTACCTTTACTCGTCGTAGCATGCAATTTCGTTTGAAATCGTTTTTATCTTCACACTCTTGCTTTCGTTTCTCGAATATGCGTGCAGTGATCGGATGGATGGTGTAACGTTGGTAAAATGTGCGACGTAAACCTTCTCTCCCACCTCGTGTCCAATGCGAGTTTATAAAAAGATGCTCATTAATAAAGACACACCATTTTTTGATGGTCAATTGCCCAAAGAGAACGTACTATTTATTTTTATCCTCTTATACTTCTAAGTCTAGTCTAACTGTCTAAGGACGTTAGAGTGAGTTCGGTTTATTTCTAAAAAGTGAATTATTGTAAATCACTTCGTATAAAATTTAGTTCTCAAACATTTTCACGAACTTAAACATCGTGTGTTGGTGCATCGAAGTTTGACACTATAACTACCAACGATTACAGTGTACTCATTTGCATAGAGCAGAACAAATTGAAAATTACATAAAAAAATATCGAATACATAGGAAACAAATCTTTATTTATACCTTGTGCAGAAAATCATAGTAAATTTTGGAAGCTTAGTAAAGTGAAATTATA
Source organism: Tetrapedia diversipes (assembly GCA_033822845.1). NCBI lineage: Eukaryota > Metazoa > Arthropoda > Insecta > Hymenoptera > Apidae > Tetrapedia > Tetrapedia diversipes. The sequence goes on along the minus strand of JAOPTO010001879.1, from coordinate 43,538 downwards.
AGATTGCTATGAATAATCATCAATTGGTGATTTTAACTGCTCTGGTAGTTCTAATGTTAGGAAGTTAAATATTTAAAAATGTGCGAAAATTGAGGGGTGTCTATATTGGTCCCGTTATTCTCCTTGCATAGTAAATTTTGGAAGCTTTATCACAGTGAATTTATAAAGCTTCTATGAATAATTACCAATTGATGATTTTAACTGCTCTGATAGTCCTAGTGTTAAAACGTTGAATATTTAAAAATGTGCGAAAGTCGAAGGGCGCCTGTATTGGTCTCGTTATTTTCTTTATATAGTAAATTTTGGACGCTTTATCACAGTAAATTTATAAAGCTTCCATGAATAATCACCAATTGGTGATTTTAACTGCTCTGATAGTTCTAGTGTTAAAAAGTTGAATGTTTAAAAATGTGCGAAAGTCGAAGGGCGCTTGTATTGGTCTCGTTATTTTCTTTATATAGTAAATTTTAGACGCTTTATCACAGTAAATTTATAAAGCTTCCATGAATAATCACCAATTGGTCATTTTAACTGCTCTAATAGTTCTAGTGTTAAAAAGTTGAATATTTAAAAATGTGCGAAAGTCGAAGGGCGCCTGTATTGGTCCCGTTATTCTCCTTGCATAGTAAATTTTGGAAGTTCTACCACAATGAATTGAGTCCCGTGACAATGGCGGCTTCCTCTTTTCAGACCTCTAGCCAGAGAATCACCCTGTATGAGCAGAAGAGGAAGAGAAGTCGCAGTTCGCTCTCGAGGAGGGTCCCTGGGCTCGCGTGCCTCTGATAATTATACGCTCGAACCTTGCCCGGAGTGGAACAGAGAGCGAGCACCGCGAGAGGGAGGAATATCGGGTCTACGGTTCGACAGGGTCGAAGTTGACCGGAGTCTAATCGATTCGCCGCCTCGGCATGGAAATTTCTTTCTGGCTGCCCCGCGGCCACCCTGCATCCGCAACACCTAGCATCCTCGAGGAAACTCCGTGAGACTAGTCCGTGTGCCTCCTCTACCCGATCGCCGACGTCCATCTTGGCGCAATCTTCGAAGACCGTGCTCTTTCAGTTACGTCGAGGCGGTACCGAACCTTTCGTTTACGTTATCTCGTCGGACAGATCGTCGGGAGATGACGGTTCGTACGCGAAGCGGTAACTGGTTGTTTATGAGGTTACGTTAACGCGAGGGAGGTTAATGGGTTAGGGATTGAAGTGTAGGATTGAAATGGAGATTGAAGCGTAGGGAGGACGATAAAATCGGAAGTAGTTGGTTATTGTTAGGACTTTAGATTGTCGTTAGATACTAATCTATGCGTATATGAGATGCCAGTTTTGGTAACAGAATCGTTACTGTTGAAGAATATAAGCGATAAAATTTGAAGATTAATTAATTTGTTGGTTTATAACTTTTTCTCTAACGATCTTTATTGCTTATATATCACAAATGAATTTAATTAATTAATAATTATTTAAATGTTGATATAAAACTTATATTTATTTACATATTAATAAATGTTTACATTTTCTAATATGTACATATAATGATTTAATAATATAGTAATAATTCATAAATAAATCACAATTATTGCATTTTTATTGCATTTTATAGTTTACAAACGCTAGTGACATACTTATTATTTTTGCATTGCAATAACTTACCTTACTGTTACACTTTAATTATACTGATAGAAGATGAAAAATTGGACATCTTTTATCCGAAAGGTTTTGCTTAATCGCACACCATTACAAAGTTATATTTAAACTACGAGAAAAACTATTGAAACAATTAACGTTGTTTTCACCTCCTTAAGGAAGGTATTTCAATGAAAGAGAAAATTAATCCATACACATATTATTACGTTATAAAATAAAAATAAATTTTATTAAAAACTCTCATTGAAATCAGACCATTAAGGTTAAACGAATTTATTTGTAACACAGTGTACGAATACTTTTTGGAGCCACTGTGCATATTGTAAATAAATGTTAAACTATTAATTATCCGAAGAAAATATCGTTTAATAATAAAACCATTAGCGATGCATCCACGTCAAAATCAACCGGTCGTGCGTACGTATGTTGAATCACTAGCGGTCGGTAAAGTGTTAACTGGATTACCAAGGTTTCGAATCCCGACTGGAAACGTTCCCGACAATGATCCAGATTTCAGCAACCGATCGACACGCGGAGCGCGGCCTTCGACGAAGCACACCGCAATATGGAGGCAAAGGAAACGGCACCGGACACGTGTGCACGTTAATCAAGCTTAACTGACGTTAGGGATGGTCGGGCGAAGGACGTCGACGGATCGCCACAGGAACGATCAACGATCCCACGGAAATCGGAAACAAGGTTCCGGCCGGTAGTGTCAACAGATTTGCCCCTGATAGTTGGCCGTGCACATAGTAGGGACTCGAGGAGGCGGGGGTGGCTAGGAAGGGGTGTAGATCGATCGCGAAAAGAGAGAGAGAGAGAGAGGGAAGGCTGTGTTGTGTATGTGTGTAGGTTGAGTCAGAGCGAAGCAAGGGTGGGCTCACGATCAAATATTAAGTCTTATCTGGCGCCGCTTTACCCAGAAGTCACCCCCTCTTTCTCTCTCCTTCTCTCTTGCTCTCCTCCCTGCTAACCAGTCTTTTTGTCTCCTTTTCGCCAGGTCTAATTATCCCCGCCAACGACCGATGCTTCCAACAATATCCCCTCTGTTTCTTCTCTCTCACCCCCTTCAACCCCCGCCAACCAGCCACCCTCATGGTCGCGGGGCTATTCTCCGATCGGTGAAACCGCACACGTTGAGTACAGAATACATAAAAGTACTGACTTGCTCTCTCTTGTTCTCTCTCTCTCTCTCTCTCTCTCCCTTTCTGTTCGATTCGATCAACCCCCACCCATCTGCACCCCTTTGGCTCGCGCGCGCGTTTTCTCCTTCGATCGTCGGACGTTAATAGCCACCACCCCTCCCCTCCTCCATTACCACCCCATCCTCGGGGGACCGTAATTAAGAGAAGGAAAGACGCGGATGGAGCTGATGGGGGTTCATCAAAGGAGGACATCGAAGCGAGGAATCCTAGGCGAGTCGGAACGGTGTCCCGCTTTCATTGCCGCGATCGTCCCTGTTCCTTCTTTATTTTTGTCACTGTATTATAGGGCGAGATCTTGTTTCCATCCAGAGGAAACCGACTGGTCGTCTGATTCTTGTTCAGAATGTATTAACACTATTCCTACCGACACTTCACGTATACCTATTCCTATCGCGACATTCCCACGTTAGACAGACTACAAATTTTTCTCAGAAATTAAACAATGAAGAAAGATGTGAATATTGAAAAATGTATTATAATGTTTATTTGAGGAAAAGTCTAAAATTTAAAGACGGTTCGATTACGTTGTATGTGTGAAATTCTAATCGAAATTTTAAAAACGGTCATTTGACCGGTCGTGGTAGGAATAGTGTTAAAAATCATAAGAAATATAAGATACACAAATATTTAACCCCTTGACTACGGCAGACTTTGATATGTACTGGTCGTACCATACAGCAGGGATTGAGTTACGATGTGCGCCGAGAACGGCGAATTTTTGGTGTCAGAAAGCCAAACTGTGTGAAGCGCCTATAGGCGCTCTCAGTGTCAGAAAGTCAAACTGTGTGAAGCGTCTATAGGCGCTCTCAGTGTCACAAACGCAATATTTCTAAGCGCCTACAGGCGCCCACAGTAGTCAAGGGGTTAAACAAACCGCTAAGCTTCCTAGAATATCCCTCTAAATTCTAATCGAAATTTTAAAAACGACCATTTGACCGGTCGTGGTAGGAATAGTGTCAACGTTTCGATAACTTTGCAGTATAATTCAGAACCTTTTAGATACACAGTAACTCGAAGAATTGATCGAATACTTGGGTACCTCTATTGTAATTTGTATTTAATCGAGATGCAGCTACCGATTGAAAGTTACAGTAATCTAGAGAAAAGTTTAGGAGGTACGATAAAGAATATTTATTGGAAGGACAAGTAAATATTGAAATTACAATTGCATCTGATAGAAAATGTAGCTTAACCTTTCAATCGATTTTGTGAGTCATTCTACGCTAGAATCTGTTTCATAGCAGAATGCTCTCGTTTTTCGTACCTCTATGAGATATGCATATTTTAAGTTGTAGCGTATCCTTAGACTGCAATAGAGAAGAAACAGAATTCTGTACAAAGTTCTTGAGAACAGGAAGGTTAAATCGTTTGATGCATACACTGGTAACACATGTGACACACGGTTGATAGGTAAGTCTATGCCAGCCAAAGACAGTCGCAGATTTACAGTAGAATTGCAGGAATAAACATAACGAATAAATAATAGGTACAATCGATTGGGAATTTGTGTATGAATTTGACACAGAAAAGTTGATCATTATCTACCAGCAAAGCTGCAAAAAATCTCTAGCTATTGTTTCTATGAACAACATAAAGTACAGGGAAATCTCTAAATCACAGAAACTGATTCACACCATTCGAATATTTACAATTTAATGGAAATATTCATTTTTGTATGTTTATTAAATCATGATACATTTTAAAAGATTTTAACTACGTAGACTGTATCAGTATCATATTCTTCCCACATTAATCGAATTTTCGTTTGCATTAACCTCTTCAGGGACGATTGTTTGTAGGAAGAAAAAGAATGATTTAATTTTTTCGTTCATTATGATTTATTCGTTTCATAATTAATAGGGATACAAAAAGCAAAAAGAATTGGGAAAACAAGAAAAATTCACGAAAAAACTTAACGTTCACATTTGTGCCCGGTGAGCGTTATAATTATAAAATACTAAATGTCCACATATGTGGCCAAGGGCGTGAAGAGGTTAAACGCGACCTGCAGCCATTTAACAATTCACACTAAATCGAATACCGTATTACTTGCACTCGTACTAATCGATACGTACCTATGTGCAGTGAGGTATCCTATAACGAATTAATTCATTCTAAAACCTAGTTTCGCTATAGCATTCGTTCGTTATAGGACACACTAACATATACGTGCGTTTAAACCATACACATTTAGGTATGTGCTCGTATTTAGGAATAATGTATACGTAGATTCTTAATATGAAATATGTAAAAATGGAGACACACTAATAAAACAGTAAAATATATTTTTACTATTAAAGAACAAATGGCCAATTGTATTTCTTGGCGCTCGTTGTACCATATCCGTTGAACCATACAAACTGTTCGTTATAATATCCGTTTGTTACACGATACCCCACTATACAACCACATAACGTAATCATTGAAATATCTGAATAATTGTTATAAACTAATTCTCTGTTGAAGAACAACGATTTGCATTGTCGTGTCGCGTCCCCGACGTTGTTGGGGCCAACATAAACAGTTTTGAGGGCTGCAACGGACTAACCGTCCTTTTTTCTTTGGCTCTCCAGTTTTCTTCCAGATCCCGAGCAGAACGCGTTCACAACGGTTTTCACTTGCATTCTATTTCGTAATTAAATCACAATTTTTCTAAATACGTGTAAACTGCTTATTTTCAACCTTAAATCTGCAACATTCTCGTTTAAACATACCCCAACTTACCTAGCCCCGCGCGGCTTCTCGTCGGCCGCTTTTTCCACGATCGCCCGTATTTCTTACGAGCGGAATTGGAATTGCGTATTTCGTGGAAGGAACCACGAGGCGGAGGATTCGTAGGCGTTCGTTGGCGGGGTGATCCACGCGAGGGGCGCAGGAAAGCGGCGGGAAGCGGAGGGCGGGCGCGTCCTCGTTACGCGAAAACGAGGGCGAAAGCGTTTCGAGGATTGCGATTCGATTGAAAATTCTCTCAGGTCCGGGGATACTTGGGGTCGGATTGGTTGGCGCCAGTGGAAAGAAAGTTTTTCCCTAATGACCAAGCCGAAGTGGTTACCGTTAATTTGGCCCACCCCCGCACGACTCACCCCTTGTTTCTCCCGGCCACTTCTTCACCCGTGGTCTCCTCCACCCCCAGTCTCTCTCACTCACTCACTCCTCTCTCTCTCTCTCTCTCACTCATTCACTCACTCACTCACTCTCTCTCTCTCTCTCTGTCTTCCTTACACCCTCTCTCTCCATATACCTCTCCCTTTCTCTCTCTCCTCTCCCCTCCCCTCCTTTCTTTCTCTGTCTTTTTTACACTCTCTTTCTCTCTCTCATCCCCCTCCCTTCCTTTCTTTCTCTGTCTTTCTTACACTCTCTTTCTCACACCCTCTCTCTCCATATATATCTCTCTTTCTCTCTCCTACGCACACACACTCACACCTTCCCCTCTCTCTCTTTCTCTCGCCCTCTGCTTCCATTTTTCGTGTGCCCGCCGTTGTGTTTATAGGGTGACCCAGAAAAACAATGACAGAGAGCGACAGAGAGGAGCCTGAGGACAAGAGACGGTGGAAGAAGGCGAGGGGTCGCGGGAGGAGGGGGGGGGGTGAGAGGAGGCGCGTACCAGATCGATCACCCGTAGCAACGGCGCCGAAGATCGAGGCGTTCGATCGTGATCGATCAATATCCTCCTGACACCAAGGTCAGCCCCGATGTGCGCTTTGCATAACTCAGTCGCGGCTCAGCATCGCAACCACGAGAAGTTACGAAAGATATCATCGTTCTTCGTTCTAGTAAACGCGCTTAGCCGATGGCCGAGCGATATACGCCCGGGTTGCGCAGCTCGGTTTTCGACCTATTAATATGGAGTGCGCCCGCCGTACCGATGAATAATTTCGCCGTTTAATGTGACATGTATCTTTAATAGGTCGACGTGTACGCGACACCGAGCGAGGCACGAGGCGGCGGGACACGATGTCGAATTTCTTCGACCTTCGACGTGGTACACGCCGAAATTCTGGTGAAACAGTCGAAGACCTGGCTGATTATTGTAATAAATACGGCGAAGCGATTTATTATTGCAACATGGCAGCGATCGGGTGATCGATGTTGCGTGAAACAAGTGTCGCTTACTAATGGGAATTTCGCGTTGGTATACGTGATGCAACAATTTGGATAAAAGTTGGAATCTGAATCGAGCTAACGAAGTTGAGGCATTTTCGGATATAAATTGAAAAACTGTATTCGATGCAATGAAAATTGTGGTTAAAAAGATCTAAAAACGTGGAGCTATCGTTTCAAGCATCCAGCAAACATGATTTCTATCGCATCCCTTAGTCAAAACGGTGAATCGCGCTCGACTTTTGTGAATAATGTTATCAGTAAAATAAACGGCCGCAATCGCAGCCACGACATTTCCAAAAATCAGAAAGCATAAAGGAGCATATCCAGGCCATGAAGGGGCGATAAAATGCCGTCACGACCCGTTCTCCTGTTTTTCGAGCACCGAGTATCGCCTTGCAGAAGCAGTCTGGATAGCCACAAGCATGTGGGAAAAAAGAAGCGGCAGGGTGTGAGGGTGGCTTCCAGAGGAGGACAGAGAACGACGGGGGCGAGTTCTCGGCGAGCTGGAGAAAGGGGGGGCGGAAGAGAAAGGGGGGTGGCGGTGCTCTCACATTCTTTTTACCAAGCGAAACGTTGCCGGCGGAGGCAGCGAGAGCGTCGCCTATCGATTTTTACTTCTAATGAATTCGAGCTAAAAACCCACCCCTCTGCCCCACAATCACCTCCTGGCCCTCCACTCTCTCTCTCTTTCTCTCTCTGTCTGTTGCTCTGTTTTTCTCGTTCTTTTTCTCTCTTTCTTATACCTTGCCACAGCCACCACTGTGCTACCCTCGTGCTTAGCCACGCTTCCACCCTCTGTTCCACGAACCACGCCAATCACTGCGCGGCATAATTACACGGTCGAGGCTAGTGTGCGACTCCGGCGAAGTCGTGTTTCTTAGACCTCGTGCACTGCGGTAGAGAAAAGAGGGAAAAAAAAAGGAACAAGAAAGCCGGACTGGTCGAGGGGGTGCACGGGGGGTGTCGAGCGTCTGTTGGGCTTAGAACGAGTTTCGCGGGGTTAGAACGCCAACGTTCTTGGATCGACTGTTTCCGTGGGCTCGGCTCCCCGTTTGTTCTGAATCACGGTGATTATTTCGATGGGAAACAGTGATCTGCTGCTTGTTAAAGTGGATATCGTAAGGGACGTTTGGGGTGATCTGTGAATAGCGATTAACGAGGGCTAGGGGATTTGTTGAAGAATATTGAACAATTTATGAAACGATTCTTTACACAGTGTTTCATGTTTAGTGTTATAACGTAAAAATTAGAAAGTTCAGCAATGATAGACATTTAAGTGTCTATGACAGGGTTAATTAATGTTCTGTAAGGCTTTTAAATACCGACTGATTTAAAATGATCTCAAAATATAGTAAGAGCCACTCTCGAATGAAAGAGATTAATTTTCGATGGTAGACATTCCATTACCTGATACTATTAATGGTAACTGTTGTAACGAATTAATGTAAAAGGTCTTTAAAAATTCTTTAATTTCTAAAGGTCTGTATGTGTACAGGGTGTCCCTTTTAAATCGAACACCTCAATTATTTTCCATTATTATGAAAGGTAGGAGAAAATGACCAACTGGAATTTAAATGGTTTCAAACCGTACACCTAATGGCAGTAAAAAAAGTTCTTCAAAGATCAAACATCTCTTATTCCCTCTTCCTACTTTTCGTAGATTCCATCCTGATGAGTTTCTCAAATTTTATTGCCATTAGTCGTACGCTAGTCTCATTAAAAGCAAATCCTAATCTGTAGAAAAATGGTACTTTAACGTAAGTTTGAAAGCATACAGCATGTTATTAAATTAGTGACAACTTTCAGAGAAATGGAAACACATTTGGGACAAAAATGTCTGAAAGATCGCAGCTGGGTTAGTTTCGGATTAGAAATTGATGAAAATGGCATAATATGTCGTCTCGAAGATGTTGTATGACTTTTCACCTTATTCATCAAGCAACCACACACCACTTCATATTAATACTTAGCCAACTGAATTGGGAGATTTCTCATTTTTCCACAATAAAAACACTGCCATTGATTCTATTTACTTTCCTTATTAATTAGTCTTGAACTAGCCCTTTCTCTTTTTCCAAAGTACAATTTTTAATAAATTCTTAATACGCGATGGAGAGTGTTTGGTTATGTATGATTAGGCAATCAAGATACGCGCTCTTTATGGTACCTTTCTCGATCATTACAAAATTCCCTTAATGAAAAAAACTTCAACTCCTTTGACGAGATAAAAAAGCACGCAGAAAAGCTTTTCGCTAAAAAATCTGAGAGATTCTGGAAGGATGGAATTTTCAAGCTGCCTGAAAGGTGAAGAAACGTTGTACAAAGGAATGGCACCTGTACAATTTAATAAATTGCTAAAATTTTGATCCCCCTCAATTGCGCTTCAATCCTCTTTCAAAATCAACACGAACAACCCAATAACACCAATACAGCATGGATAAGAGTTAAGAGGAACACCCTGTACATACAATTCTCGCGTCGAAACGTTTAATCCGATCAAACAAAGCGTATAAATAGCCCCACTAATTAATAGTATTCACGGAACGAAATTAACGCCCGAATTCCGCGATCTTCTCGAAGCGACGTGTGACGGTCGAAAAATTTCGCGGTATCGCAAAACGAGGACGCGGGATGAAAACGGAATGGATAAATCAGCTGGCTGTGAACGCGAGACTGACGAACGCGATCTGAACCGGTGCCAGTTAACCCGCTCGAAGCAATTACTGTATTAGAAGTGATTCGGAATTTCTGCGGGCCTTGTACGTGCACTTGAAATCCACGCGTGTATGCACCGTTTGCGTTTTGACAGGCCGGTATGCGCTGCCGGTTGCCCGGTTGATGTCCGGCACAGGAATAGACTCGTGACTAGCTGCCAGATGCGCGATTTCGTTGCCGATCACCGAAATCACACGGCTTCCGGTCGCATACCGAAAATCTCCGGTTCCTTTCCAATACGATTACCGATAGGCTAAACTGCGGTAGAATTTTGATTATTCGGAACGCTCGATTAACACTTAGCCGATCGAATAGGGAGATCTCTCATTTTTTTCTTGACAAAGCAGTGCCATTGATTCTATTTACTTTTGTTATTAGTTGGTCCTAAGCTGATGTGGAATTTATTTTGGAAAATTTATGAACAGTACTAGTTCAAGATTAACTAATAGCAAAAGCAAATAGAATCAATGACACTGCTTTGTCAAAGGAAAAAATGGGAGATCTCCCCGTTCGGTTGGCTTATTGTTAACAGTTTGACTGCTATCTTGGTCATGCAGTAGTGGACAAAAGTTTAAGAGCAAAGGGTCAAAGAAATTAAACTAATTTATAAGGAATAGCATGATAAACAAAATTTGCATTCTGTGCCAATCAATAAATGGTATTCTACCATAATAACAACAAAAATAAATATACAGACAATATTTACGGACTATTAAACTAACTAATTTATAAGGAATAGCATGATAAACAAAATTTGCATTCTGTGCTAATCAATAAATAATGTTCTACCATAATGACGATGAAAATAAATATATGGAATAATATTTGCAGACCATAAAACTAACTAATTTATAAGGAATAGCATGATAAACAAAATTTGCATTCTGTGCCAATCAATAAATGGTATTCTACCATAATAACAACAAAAATAAATATACAGACAATATTTACGGACTATTAAACTAACTAATTTATAAGGAATAGCATGATAAACAAAATTTGCATTCTGTGCTAATCAATAAATAATGTTCTACCATAATGACGATGAAAATAAATATATGGAATAATATTTGCAGACCATAAAACTAACTAATTTATAAGGAATAGCATGATAAACAAAATTTGCATTCTGTGCCAATCAATAAATAATATTCTATCATAATAACAACAAAAATGAATGTAGATGCAATATTTACAGACTATGAAACTAACTTATTTATAAGGAATAGCATGATAAACAAAATACACATTCTCTGCTAATTAATAGATAGTGTTCTACCGTAATAATAATAAAAATAAATAAAAGATAATATTTGCAGACCATAAAACTATGTTCTACATTGTCCTCTCGTCTTAAACTTCCGTCAGTTACATATTACATAAATTAGTATGCAGTTTTTACAAAAAATTAGAAATCTGAGAGAGAGAGAGAGAGAGAGAGAGAGAGTGTGTGTGTGTGTGTGTGTGTGTGTGTTGTGTCGCAGGACGAAACCATCTTCAGTGTCATTAATTTATGGTATATTTCGTGATTTTATTGTATTTATAGTTGTTTAAATAAATTGTATTAATTATTATTATTATTCAATTACTATATATGCTGGATGTTGAATGTTATGAGCTGTAACCGATGAGATATAAGAGAATAACTTGAAGAGTTTAGTGATATAAGTACCTATACCACGATCAGTTCAATATCTCATTAGAACACCATATACAAATATGTACAAAGTATTTATTTTCTTCTGGAAAACGGAATTTTTTACTAATTATTCAGTATACGATATCAACATAAAATTGAATAAACCATCATTTCCAGTTATCAAATCGTTTTCACCTGAAATACACCACAATTTATGGATCACGGTGTACGTATACAAGGTTTAAAAAAAAAAGCAGCAGACATTTATAGAAAATAGTAACATAAATAAAAAATACTGACAGACATGAATCTAATAACGTTAATATAATAATATCGTAAATGTTAAATATAAAAATTTGCAAAACAGCAAGCAGTCAGTTACTTACAAGATCATACCGATTGTTAATCATTAATATTGCCTGGAACAGCATTAGTTTAGGATTTAAATTAATTTTATTCATTAATCGATGTTTAATACCACGCACCCCACCAAATTATAAGGCGAACGGGAAAAAAAGAGAAATCGAGAATGAAAACACAGCGTAAGCGTACAAGGGAATCAATTACGCGCCGCGGCGAACGACTTTTTCCCCGGAGAAAGGGTTGGTTAATTTATTCAAATTAGAAGGATCGGGCGAGGAATTCCGCGATCAACCGTCATCTAGAATTAACGCGGCCATTGAAATCGATCGGCTCGTCTCCTTGACCACCCTTTCGCCGCTCACGGGGAATAAAAACCTGGCCTAACTTCCAGAGGACCGCCTCGGGGTGAGAATGGCGCATAATGCGAAACCGGTTTCGAAATCCATCCCTTAAGGAGCCGCTAACTCGTTCGAGTTACCACGTCACAATTATTGGCGAGACATTGAAATAGATTACTTCTCTCTCTGTGTGTGTGTGTGTGTGTGAGTGATCGCACACGGGTATACTACACAAGACGATAGCAAACCCCATGGGACGAGGGAACGTTAATTGAAATGAAACCGTGCGAACGAAATATTCTATGGGGCGAGTTTTATGTTCGTCTTCCCTGCGCCTCGCCGCTCTTCCCGCTGGCTGATTTTATGCAGATCGAATCAGTGGCCACCATTAACGATTACGGTTTTTTGGGGAATCGAATCGGTTGGCGTGGATCATAAAAACGATGAGACGGCGATTCCACCGTTTCCGTAAATTGGAAATGCTCGCCTCTCAGCCGGGGGTGGTTCGAAGTTAGCGGGTGATACTTTCTTTTTTTCTCCCGTCGAACGTTTTTTCAAGGTTGTCTCCACGTTTCGAGATGTAAACGGCAGCGATTCTATTTCGAAGTGAGCTTTGTTGACGAAGCGGCTAGTTTGTTTTGCGATACGGTCGGTTTTACATTGACCAGACGACGCGGTGTTTCTTCTGAATGAAACTTAGACGAAACTTCGCTTCTTCGTCCCGATAAAGCTGCTCCTCTCGCTGGGAAACGTTGATCGTAAAACGGATACAATTAAATATTTTTTCTGGATAGCACGGCAGAAACAATCTGGCTTGGCATACTGTTTATGAGTTATCGAACACTTCGCGCTTTTATTGTCTGTCATAATATTTCCGTCGTAATTTCCTCTTTAAAATAGATTTTACGATCGGGAGAATGTAAAGAATGTATATGGATAAAGAGTAGGAAACAATTGTAATACATATCTGTTTAATTTCATTGTAATAAAGTATTGTTATTAATACATATAGTAACTGTAGTATTATTTAATAGTACTGTCTACTAATGGTAGTTATTAGTAATAATTACTGAAAAGTAATATTATATTGTTTCTTGTAACAATCACTTTTATATGAAAGTTTAAGTTAGTATCTATATCGTTGAACATTCATTAATTATCTGTATTAGTTATCTGTAGTAGTGTCTACTATTAGTAATTATTACTAATAATTATTACTAATAGTTACTAATAACTAATATAATACTTTTTCTTGTAACAATTACCTCACCATGAAAGCTTAAGTTAGTACCTACATCGCTGAACATTTATTTTCAGTACTATAATATTATAAAAGAAGTAGAGTAAAAGCTTGTTTATATCATTTTATAACAGCAAACATTCTTTCCAATTATTAAAAATCTTAGAAACATCAATCTTTTCCTACTAATACAGAACCTCAGTTTTTATACGTATACGTTACGTTACCTTTTAGTACTCACTAAACGATGGTTAAAGAGCTCTTGCATAGCACATTATCAATTTTCATACTAAACGAAGGTTATTCATGTTTATTACAACGTATTGTTATAATAAGATAACTTGACTTTCTAATATTAATAATTCAAACACATGGAAAACGCTAAAAATCCCCTCAAACTCATTCAAAGTAATAAATCAATATACGAATATATCTAGTACTAATAATGCTAATGACCTTGCTGTCAATGCGACATCAAGCCCGTAATTAAAAGAATAAAATAATAATACCAGTCCTATAGAATGAAATTACAGACAAGATAACTTTTGGATATCAATTATTGAACTAGGGCTGGGGGTTTTCGATGGGTCTTTTATATTTTTTGATGACGAAGAAAATTCTGGTGAGGGTTCATATGGGAAAAGTCACGTAGACTGAACCAAGAACTATTTTGACCGTCTTACGTTATTTATTCTGCGACTTGTCTGCATCAACAGACGATGATTAATTTAAAAAACGTAATAGACAAGCATGGTATAACAGTACGAACGATGACTACAGTCACCCAACGACTAACACTCGCTGCATACTGTTATGCAGAAGGGCAGGTTGGAAACAACACTTAAATAAACTTAACACTTCCTTGGCACTTTACTGAGGTTTTTATTGTATAGACCGAAATTATAGACAAGGTAACTGTTGGACACCAATTATTGAATCGGAGCTAGGGGTTTTTGATGGGTCTTTTATATCTTCTGATGACAAAGAAAAGTCTGGTAAGGGTTTACATGGGAATAGTCATGTAGGCTAAGCTAAGGATTGTTCTGATCGTCCTACGTTATCTATTCTGCAGCTTGAGGACGATAATTAATTTAAAGAACGTAATAAAGATGCATGGTATAACAGTACTAACGATGACTATAGTCATCCAACGACTAACACTCGCTGCATACTGTTATGCAGGAGGGAAGTTTGGAAACAACACTTAAATAAACTTAACACTTCCTTGGAATTTTACTTCTTATAGCAAAGAAAAGTCTGGTGGGGGTTCACATGGGGAAAGTCACGCAGGCTGGGCCAAGAACTGTTTTGACCGTCCTACGTTATCTATTCTGCGACTCGTCTGCATCAGCAGACAATGATTAATTTAAGAAACGTAATAGAACTGCATGGTATAACGGTACGAACGATGACTATAGTCACCCAACAACTAACACCCGCTGAATACTGTTATGCAGGAGGGAAGTTTGGAAACAACAATTAAATAAACTTAAACACTTCCTTGGCACTTTACCGAAGTTTTTATTCTATAGACTGAAATTACAGACAAGGTAACTATTGGACACCAATTATTGAATCGAGGTTCGGGGTTTTCGATGGCTCTTTTATATCTTCTGATGACAAAAAAATGTCTGGTGGGGGTTCACATGGGGAAAGTCACGCAGGCTGGGCCAAGAACTGTTTTGACCGTCCTACGTTATCTACTCTGCGACTCGTCTGGATCAGCAGACAATGATTAATTTAAAAAAACGTAATAGAGGTGCATGGTATAACAGTACGTTTATCAATTCGTTGGCGTTTCACGCGAACCGTCTCGATGACACGAAACGAAAACGCTAGCGACGAGTCGATGTTACGGTGTCGTGACGGGGCACATAACAGTGACCGAATGCGAGGTCTGCTACATGCTGGCACGCTCGGAACTCGCCAATTATCGTAATTATTGCAATTAAACGGTGTCGCGACGAGCGCGGATTACACGCAGGCCCAGTTTCTTGGAACGCATCTCGCTCTGTACGTGGGGCGATTTAAAAAGGGGCTGGAACAATTTAGGGCATGCGATGCGGTGCCCGGTTGTAGTAAGTAAAAGAGCTCAATTAACACAGGTCCCGCAATTAATCTTGAGAAGGATGCAGACCGGCCATTTTATTCAACAGTGTTCGTCGCTTCGCGGTGTTATTAGCGCAGGACTTTGAATATTTATGCGTTTAGGGGAACTTTAAACGGTGCAAAAAGGGACAGAATGCAGGGAACGCGGTCGGAATACACGGAAAGTGAGAAACAGAGTTCTATTTGTACCAGATTAATCTTGTTAATCACCAAATGATAGTTTTGGAAATTTTCAAACTTTTGTTAGTTTGTTTATTCATCAGATTCAGAGGTTCAATAATCATACATGTAAATTTTAGTGTAACGCTTAACTAAACTAAATGACGTTTAATATAGGCGAATCTTAGTAAATATTTCGAATTTGACAATTTTTTAAGTTAATATCATTAGACGATTAACAGTCACTTCTTGAGTGAAAAGGGTTCAGATAAATATAAAACCAAAACAGTGACGTCGTTACTGTGGGTAGCTTGTAGCGCAGCTCACATATGTAAATTTTAGTATATCTCTTAATTAAACTGAATGACGTTTAATATAGGCGAATCTTAGTAAATATTTCAAATTTGATAATTTTTTAAGTTAGTACTATTAGGCGACTAACAGTGCACCTCTTGAGTGCAAAGGGTTAACTTCGTTTAGGAAAATATGAATTTGCATAAGCATCCGCAATGTGGTTGTTAGATTGAGTTATAGATGGTGTTAACACTCAGCCAACCGAATAGGGAGATTTCTCATTCTTTCCTTTGCCATTGATTCTATTTACTTTTATTATTAGTTAATCTTGAACTGAAGTATTGTTCACAGTTCGTCAAATGCATTTTCTGCTCTTCCAAACTACA
This sequence comes from Tetrapedia diversipes, assembly GCA_033822845.1. Lineage (NCBI taxonomy): Eukaryota > Metazoa > Arthropoda > Insecta > Hymenoptera > Apidae > Tetrapedia > Tetrapedia diversipes. The sequence goes on along the minus strand of JAOPTO010001879.1, from coordinate 27,343 downwards.
ATTTTTAATCAATTCAACTCTAGTTCAAGATTAACTAGTAACAGAAGTAAATCGAAACAATGGCAGAGGAGAGAATAGGAGATCTCCCCATTCGGTTGGTTAAGTGTTATGCTTTGAGTAAGCGCTAAAAGAATTGAAGAAATTCACTTTAATTATTGAACGCGACACTTTTCTATGGATCTTTAAACATTTTAATGCCTTCTTTATAGGAACCGTTTAATGTTTATCGGAAAACTGTTATCACCTGATTCCAGGACAACTTCTGTTGAACTATAACAAATTTTTCAAAGGTAGGAGACAGAAATTGATATTTAAGATATAAGAGTGATGTAAATTAAGAGATCCTTTGTTCCTAATTTGATTCCACAAAACTTAAGTTCAATAAGTTTAAAAAGTCCTTAGAAATACTTTGGAACTAATAATTTAGCAATGATTTGTTACTTTTTGATTAATTTCTCTAGGAATATATTTACCAACTCTATATACATTAAAATACATAGAAATATTAAAATTTTTATGTAGTACAGATTACCAAAAATTGTAAATAACCTTTTCACTTTATTGCAATCGTCTTGAAATTACTCTATATACGAGTTGCAGAATTAATAGTTTGAACCACGTATCGAAATGTATTACAGTGCACGAAGTAATAATAATGGAGTTCGAGGGATCCCCGCAACGGTTTAATAGGGTAACGCAAATGGACGTTGGAAACGATATAATCGAAGCTGTCTTTTAATTGCGACAAGCGAACGTTTCGATGTTCGCTTTTATCGGAAATTAATTTGCTTGAACGAAGAGTAAAATCGTGTTTCAGATAAAACAGCAAGACTTGTCTAGACAAATAAAGGTGTTGCGAGGAATATAAGTTCGAGTGCGTGCAGCATCTTCGATATTGGTTAATCATTTTTATGGAAACCTGTATACCGGTAAATGCAATTAAACAAGTGAAATTTAAACAAACCTGTTTAGTTATTTAAATACTATAATTTGTACTTCACTTTGGAATATTATGTGCGGCTTGGACCTTTTTGAGTATTCAAATTTTCCATAAATGCAGGAAAATTCACAATCTAGTTATCTTAATCGGTAATAATACCGGGTCCAATATATATATTTAAAACAAAAGAAAGCTTAGGTATGTCAAGTTCGAAAAATAAAATTTTCTCGTATAGATTCAATAATACTGTTTTGCAAAGTTTTTCAAGTTTATATCATATAGACTCAATAATAGTATTTTGCAAGGTTTTCTAAATTTACGTCATATAGACTGAATAATACTGTTTTCCAAAGTTTTCCAAATTTATATTATATAGATTCAACAATACTGTTTTCCAAAGCTTCACAAATTTATATCATATGGGCTCAATAATACTGTTTTCCAAAGTTTTCCAAATTTATATCATATAGACTCAATAATAGTATTTTACAAAGTTTTCGAAATTTACGTCATATAGACTGAATAATACTGTTTTCCAAAGTTTTCCAAATTTATATTATATAGATTCAATAATACTGTTTTCCAAAGTTTTTCAAATTTATATCATATAGACTCAATAATAGTATTTTACAAAGTTTTCCAAATTTATATCATATAGATTCAATAATACTGTTTTCCAAAGTTTTCCAAATTTATACCATATGGACTCAATAATAATGTTTTCTAAAGTTTTCCAAATTTATACCATATAGATTCAATAATAGCATTTTCCAAAGTTTTCCAAATTTATATCATATAGACTCAATAATAGTATTTTCCAAAGTTTTCCAAATTTATACCATACAGATTCAATAATATTGTTTTCCAAAGTCCTACCGAAAACTTAAAACAATCCCAATTTTTTCTCGAAATTCGAAAGTATTCTGTGGCTTGTAAACGAAAGTGTCGATATATTCTACTTACATATGACACTATTCAGAAATTAGAATATGAAGAAATTGTAATCAAATTCACTTCAACACTTCCATCGCACCCTCAAAGCTTCGCTTCCTACCCCAAAACACCCTACACGCTAAACTCACCACTCGAACAATCCTAATTATAGAACAATACCAGTTGTCCAAGCCTGACACAACCTAAAATTTCCATTCCACTCCGACGGATCAAATACCAAAGCAATCCGTAACCAACGTAATTTCGTCTCCCATGCAAAACGAAATCTCCGCTTTTCAAACCCGTCTGCCTGTCCATCCCTGACGCGCCCCGTCAAACTCTTTCGGTTCGTTGGCCTGTTAATTACCCTCGACTGGTGCGCTCGCCTGCAACCGTGCAGAGATTCGCGGGCGCGTTTACAAATCTTCTGAATTCATCGAAGCCGCGTTGATGTGGTTGAAACGCGGAGAGTCGCGTTGGCTAATCGGATTTCCCGGCTCTGCTTGGCCAACGATGGCAGCGATAATGGAATTACCGTGGGGTCACCACTTAATTACCCCGTATCTGCGGCCCGATACACGGAACAACATTTCGCTGCCGTCGTGGACGACGACGGCCAACCGTCGCGGACGTTTACAGACGCTGTAAGCCGATTCGTCGGAGAACCCACTGACCCGGTTACGCCTGTCCTTCGCTGGACGCTCCGTGCTCTTGTTCTAGGAAGAAATTTTTATTTCACAAGTCGAAGTCGGGATAGCGGCACGTTCGAGCAGGCAGGTGGACGTCGGTCGAGAAGGGCTGCGATCCGAGAAGACACGGGGAACGATCGAAATCTAGTGTCAACCCTTTAACTCGAGCGAACCAACAACTCGAAACGATTTCTTCTAAATTAGGGAAACATTTTACAGGTACCTTACAATTATTTTATATTGAGACCGACGTATTAACACATTGTATGCCGGTGGCATCTGAGGCATTTAAAACTGTAGGTGAAGAAAATATTTAAAATTTTATACATTATTGTAAAACACTAAAATTGGTTTGCATATTCATTATATGCAATTTAACGATAACGAAAAATAGAAACAAACAAATCGCCAAACAAAAGAATGTTGTATTATCGCAAACCCGGCGCTAAAGCAACAAACTTCCAAACCCGCGTTTTCGCGGGGCCGGCATACAATGTGTTAAAGTAATAAAATTTGATAATTATTTAGAAAAGGGGGGAGGGTCTCATCAATTTCGACGATTTTTGATTATGTTGTAGAAATCAATATTTTGAACAACTTTTTCCTATACATATAACCGTCGCTCGGCCTCAGTTTCTGAGATTATTGCAAAAATCTATTGCTACTACTACAATGAATATTGCCTATAGCTATGTGACTGTGGTAGCGTGTGTGGAAGCGTCGAGTCGCCGGTTGTTTATGGTTTCTATACATACATCGAGGCGACCGGCAATGGACGCGTATAACGGGTGTGTTTAAAAACTCGATTTGAGTAGCCGGCCACCGCGAGGCGACCGGAATAAGAGAGCCTAACCCAAACTAGATTTAGCTTGACACATTATACATTATTCGTCGTTGGTCGCTATGCCGTTATTTATTAGAAACAAGAGATAAGAGACGATCGTGAGCTGACGCATACAGAGTCACAGACGCGTACATATAGATAGAATTCATTGTAGTAGCAACAATTGTTTTGAGGAAAAATCTTGGAAACTAAGGCCGAGCGGCGGTTATATGTATAGGAAAAAGTTGTTCAAAATGTTGATTTCTACAATATACTTAAAAATCATCGAAATCGATGAGACCCCCGCTTTTCTAAATAATTACCTAAAGTTTCACCAATTTAATTATTTTTGCATCGAATACAACAAAATTTAATAAATTTTGTACTTTGGACGCATCAAACCTCCCGGGTACCATAGAAGCGTCGCTCGAGTGCAAAGGGTTAACCACTTGCGGTGGAAAGAAATTCACGGTTCAGAACAATCGAGTGTAAATCGCTGCGAACGAGTTCATGCAGCATTTGACGTATTCTAGAAGAGAATACAAAGATGTATCAACTGATAGATATGATAAAATTACATATCTATGAATGCTAAATTTATTTATTCATAATTTTTGTTGAAACAAGTAACTGATGTATAAGGAGGATGCCACGTGGTTGCGTCTCTCTTTTTTTTTGGTAATGGCCACTTCCGCTCTTCTTATGGTGGACCATGTGGGCCGTGCGCCCTTTTGTCTCGGTTGTGTTCTGTCACGTTTTTTCTTATTCAAACCACATTGTATTTGTTTTGTATAATAAAACCAATTAATACATAAAACAATTTTGCAGTGTGTGATATTTTTCAAAACAGCTTGGAACGTGTAACGTTACAAGCATTTCTTACACTCCCACGTTGTCGACGTGTGTAACACGTCACTGGCGTTCCTGTAACAAAAGCACCTCGACGTGCGTGACACGTCTTTCCACCGCAAGTGGTTAAGCAGTCATAAGAATGCTAAATGTAGGAAACATCAGTCTTTAGTAGACATTTGCACAGAATGGACCCAGGGTCAGCTCTTCGAGGGTTAGTTAGATATAAGTATTAAATAATACGTTGAACGAATAAGGATATTCATTATGAGCTATGAAACCAAAAAGCTCGTGTATGAATTTCTTTCGGTCTTTCTCTAGCAGTCTCTGTACGCACACATTCTCACTTTCAATGCTCGTTTTATAGCGATCGTCACACACTTCCCTTACTTTCATTCTCTCTAAAATTTATAATTTTAAAAGAAATTTTTGTAAATTTACTATGATGCACTTCTGGACATTTTCATAGCATACCTTTAAAAGAAATTTAATAAATTACTATGTGCACTTTTGGAAATTTTTCATAGCATATTTTAAAATAAATTTTGATAAATTTACTATGGTGCATTTCTAGAAATTCTTCATAGCATATTTAAAATAAATTTGATAAATTTACTATAGTGCACTTTTGGAAATTTTTATAGAATATTTTAAAAGAAATTTGAAAATTTGTTATAATGCACTTCTGAATATTTTTCACAGTATATTTTTAAATGAAATTTTTATAAGTTTACTACGATGCACTTCTGGAATTTTTTATAACATACTGTAAGAAATACGAATAAAGATAATTTCGTCTCTTCTCCACAAATCTATACAGTAGTAGACAAAAGTTTAAGACCAAAGAATCAAAGAAAATAAATAAATTAATAAATTAATAAGAAATAACAGTATAAATAAAATTTGTATTCTATGCTAATCAATAAATAGTGTTCTATCATAAAACAATAAAAATGATTACACAGACAATATTTGTAGACAATAAAACTATATTTTACATTGTCCTCTCGTCTTAAAACTTTTGTCCGCTGCTGTACTTTTAATTAAGTTAAATCATTACCATAATAAAAAAATCACATATTCCTTCGAGCGTTGAAACATTGCAAGCAACTCTTTTTAACAGCATATTTAATTAAAACTTTATCATTTTGCCCCAATTGAGTTTCCTAACGCTAACAAATGTTCTTCGTCCATTCCAAACAACGAACCTATCCATTCTCTTGCTCTCAACTGGCAGCAATCAAACTCATTAACCCACAAACGTCGCATAATCCCTCAGCCAGCAATTTCCAACGACATAAACCGTCGTCTGCGCTGTCGTTTATTATACGCGGCTCAATCAGATCGAAGTTTACATTTTTCCAGGAATTCATGCAACATTGTTGCCCATCGATCGCTGTGGCATCGGGGATCGAGCACGAGGCTGCATAGAAGCGAATTCTCGAGTAGACAGCGGACGATAGAGCCCTGTCGCGGGTAGACGATCGAAACCGATGTCGAAATAATTCCATTTGAAGACGGCAGCCGGATTACACGACGGCCCCTGTTTTCCGGGAAGGGCCAATCGATAAACTCCGTGGCTCGGCCTGCCTCGTGTTTGCACACCGATCGAATCCGTTAACACTAGATTACCGGAATGAGTCAATTTCACTCACTTATGATCTTTTCAAGTTCAAGTATCATGTGAAAGGAACAGAAACAAGGGCGTTTGGGCTAAATGTAATAAAAAAAATCTGTGGAAAATTCATTTTAAAGACAGACTATATGTACAAATTGTTTTGAATTAATTTTTTTTAAAATAAGGTTTTATTTTTTATTTTTTTAACTTCAATTGACTCGTTTCGGGCAAAATACAGTGGCTCCAAAAAGTATTCGTACATTATGTCACAAATAAATTTGTTTAACCCTGAAATTCTGAGTCTGATAGAAGTATTTAATATAACTTTGTGGGTATGTAGATCATAATAGTACAAGTATGAATTAATATCTTCTTTTCATCTAAGTGCCATTTTAAAGGGGTGAAACCAGCGTTGAAGTTTCTGAGTTTTCTCTCATTTTTAAAAATAACTTTGTAATAGTACTTAATGAAGCAAAACCTTTCAAATAGAAAATGTTGATTTTTAATACTCTATCGCCCTGTCATAAAAAAAGAACACAGAAAGCTTGTATTCAAAACGTAAAAAATCGTTGAAACTTTGAGATTTGTTATCAGCTCCCTTAAAAGATATTTTGCCGCCAAAAAAAATTATTCCACCGCAGGACACACCATACTCTGCACGCACATAAAGTTTGATTGAAATCAGAATTTCAGAAGTAGATGAATTTCCTTGTAATACAGTGTACGAATACTTTTTGGAGCCACTGTAGGTATATACTCAACATTCGTCAATCTAGTGTTAATCATCCCTCTGTGCTTCCTCATTAACCCTTTGCTGGTTTTCAAACAGTTAATCGAAAGAAAAGAATGTGCAATAGCATTTGAAACTGTTAAAATTATTGAGAGATTTTTTACAATAAATTTGGACGGCTTTAATATGGTAATTCCGTTCTTTACTTGTCGGATCTCGTTTACAATACAGTTACAATACAGTAAGGTGAACGGTGTTTATATATTCTCTCCGTATATGTGTGTATGTGTATGCGTGCATGTATGTGTGTCATGTATGTGATATGTAAACGTCTGTGTCTTGTGCTGCATTACAGATGGCGGAATTGTTATATTTCTTACAGAAACAAAATTAGTAAATCCCCTACCACATTGGCATTGCAGGAAATGAAAAAGCGGATATATTGACTAAAGAACGGCAAACACGACCAATCTCAACCACCACAATAACAGCTTACCAGCAAAAGCAACAACTCCACTTACTCAAAAAGAAAATAAATGACAACTGAACAAAAACCTGGGAATCCTCGTCCAAATCACGAAGAACAATAATAAAGAACGACTTCTTCAGAGGGAGGCGGATTTTCAAACAACATTTCAACCCCTATTTAAACGCTTAAGGGTGGAATATTAAAATTCCTTCTTTAGTTGATGCCTACGTCATAAAAGGAACCCATTATCCAAATTTCATGTTTCTGGTTTCAGTACTTTAGGCTCTGCGATGATGAATCAGTCAGTCAGGTCTTGTCTTTTTATATGTATAGATAAATTGTTACTAATAACATGTATTCTGCTTTTAATTTTATGCCGAAGAAACATTGTCCTATAAATTAAGAATTTTTTCTAATAAATTACTATGACTGCAACTGACTGCGACAAAATCCGAGGATATTAAATATATAATGGGTTAAATTTTTGAACTAGAATATAAAATTTAATTTTCATACTAATTTTTGTAAATTTATCGACATTAGTGAATAATTTATCCATAAATAAATTTTATCCAATTAAATTTTATATTCTTCGTAAAAATTTATAATGGGTTAAATTTTTCAATTAGAGTATAAAATTTAATTTTCATACTAATTTTTGTAAATTTATCGACATTAGTGAATAATTTATCTATAAGTAAATTTTATCCAATTAAATTTTTGTAAATTTATCGACATTAGTGAATAATTTATCTATAAATAAATTTTATCCAATTAAATTTTGTAAATTTATCGACATTAGTGAATAATTTATCTATAAGTAAATTTTATCCAATTAAATTTTTGTAAATTTATCGACATTAGTGAATAATTTATCTATAAATAAATTTTATCCAATTAAATTTTACATTCTTCGTAAAAATTTCGAGGAACGCAGCAGGGTTAAACATGTATCCGAAAGCCCCTCGCTAAGCAGTGCTACATATAATTCTTTTCGAAAAAAATAATTTCAGAAGCTCTATTTTTCGTCCCTGCCTACCCCTCGATCACTCACAAACTGTACCAAGCAAGATGGAAACCAGAATTACGGATTTTCCCGTCAGAGCAACAGCGACACGTCGAGACCGTCATCTTCGAGATCACGCAGCGAATAGCCTCGCGCTGCGTACGAAGTGCAATCACGTGATCGCGTAACCATAGGATAATAACAGGCGGCGCCGGTTCGTTACAAATTAATGATCGACCCCGCGGCGAGGGGAGGCAAGAGAGCGAAAAAGAGAGCGAGAGAGGAGCGGGAAAGAGGCTGATGGAACAATGACGAGCAAGAAAGAACGCGTGTCCCGATCGAACGGGGACCCCGTGATTTCGTAACTGATTTCACGGCGTAGCTGCCAGCCTCCTCGAGGAGGGCACGTTCGCCCCCTTTGTCACGGGGACACCGTGGCCCGGCAAGAACGGCAGCGACGCGGATTTTCACGCTGGAATTCGCCGGCCTTTGTCTGTGCATCACGTGAGAAACATTGTAAGAAAAAGGCACGATGGGGGCCCGATCGAGCCGATCGGGAAAACGGTTCGAACGGTTCGCAGGGCCCCACCCGAAGGTCGACACTCGATATTCTTGCCGATACGTGGGGACCAGGATCTGGACCCCACCACCTGCCAGCCTCTTTTGTGATCGCTCTCGTGCGCCTTGGAACCGCGGCCCCTGCGATCGACAGATTTCTACGCAACGCTAGCTTCAGTCGAGTTCTTGTCTGTTTTTCTGGGTTTCTTGGGGGATATCTTGGAGAAACGAGAGGGCTGTGTGGGGTGTTTAATTTTATTATACGTGCGAGTGTGCATGATCGAGTAATGAGGTGAGTGGTAATAATAATGATACTTTGTTTCATTCGTTTTGTACAGAATGTTACAAAGGTGTTCGGTTTCAGTATATAGGCCATATGAGTGTGTAAATAATAAGATAATTTCTTGTTTGCATTTATGGATTAGGAAAATTCTACTTTAACAACTTTAGTAGAACGAGAGATGGGGCTCAGGTGTGAATAACATGTATGAATAATAAGATAATTTCTTGTTTGCATTTATGGATTAGGAAAATTCTACTTTAATAATTTTAGAAGAACGATAAATGGGACTCAGGTGTGAATAAAATGTATAAATAATAAGATAATTTCTTATTTGCATTTATGGATTAGGAAAATTCTACTCTAACAACTTTAGTAGAACGAGAGATGGGGCTCAGGTGTGAATAAAATGTATGAATAATAAGATAATTTCTTGTTTGCGTTTATATAGGAAAATTCTAATTTAATAACTTTGATAAAACGAGAGATAGGACTTAGATGTGAATAAAATGTATGAATAATAAGATAATTTCTTGTTTGCATTTATGGATTAGGAAAATTCTACTTTAACAACTTTAGTAGAGTGAGAGATAATTAAAATTAGAAGAACGATAAATGGGACTCAGGTGTGAATAAAATGTATAAATAATAAGATAATTTCTTATTTGCATTTATGGATTAGGAAAATTCTACTCTAACAACTTTAGTAGAACGAGAGATGGGGCTCAGGTGTGAATAAAATGTATGAATAATAAGATAATTTCTTGTTTGCGTTTATATAGGAAAATTCTAATTTAATAACTTTGATAAAACGAGAGATAGGACTTAGATGTGAATAAAATGTATGAATAATAAGATAATTTCTTGTTTGCATTTATGGATTAGGAAAATTCTACTTTAACAACTTTAGTAGAGTGAGAGATGGAACTCAGGTGTGAATAAAATAAAAGTGAAGTGATTAAAATATTAATAAATGTATATTTAAAATAATTTAACAGTAACAACCTAAACGACTTTACAACTTAGCAACTTTAACGATCAAAATCACGTTCTTTCTACGTTCGCAGACAAACTCTTTCTGTCACGCGCTCACATTTTCCCTGTTATATATTCTTACAAACACTCATTTCCTTTTCTTCTAATTCTAAACCTTTCTCACTCGATGTAAGAAAAATGTGATAGTAACACAGTTTATACTGCTAAAAATGTTTTAAACAAAATATAGATGTTTTTATCATAATTTAATAAACCTTCAAAAAAGCATATGATTTAAACACAATGTACAAAAGGTTAAAACAATTTAAAGGAAATAAGATTGTACAATATGATTGTTACATCTTAACGAACATTATTCAAGAAGATAGGAAAATTGATCGAAGTATAAAGCAAAGGTCTTGTGAAAGAAACAGAGCGTAGTTCGATCGAAGAAGGGTGAAGGGTGAAGTAGAACTACCATAGAAGAACGATTGATAGAGAAACATCGTTGAAGTTAGTCAGAGAAGAAAAGGAGAACCGTATTTGAAAGGGAAACGAAAAAGGGATCAAAAGTGTATAGGGAATGATGTATTCAAAAACGAGATTCCTTAAAGGGATGATCTTCTTTGTATTGTTCGAAACGTATCCACAGGTATGAAGGTTGATAAAACTGAAAATATTGAAACCTCAACTTCCATAAAACTATATTTTACACACGCATTAAATTATTTCGAAACGGAAGAATATAATTATCGTTCTTCCGCCGAGGAATGATTGCTATTTGCATTATCTTCGTGACAGATGGATCGATTTAAATGAAGGAAATGCAATTTAAATTTTCACAAGGTTATTAATTGTTTTTATATGATAATTTATAGTAGGTATAGATTTAACTAGAAAAAGTAGGGTTGTTTAATAGTCAAAGAATTTATAATTGACAGTAGGGCAGAAATAAACTGGTTTTATGAGCTTATAATTTTTGTTAACAGATCTATCGAAGCGCGAATGAATTTAAATGCATCAATCCTTTGCGAAAATAAAACAAAATATGTAAAAACAGTATCGCTCATTGGGAAGTAAAATGAAGTAAATGTCAAATAAATTATTATTTCCAAATTACTTATGAAAGACTTTAATACAACAATGAAGAAAATGATACCACAAGATTCAGCTGTTTTATCGGCAACGAGTAGAGTTGAAAGCGTCTAACGATCAATTACTGAACAAAAAACAAACAAAGAAGTACGTTCGCGCAAAAAAACGAGGACGAGACGAGAAAAAAGTGAAGGGACTTCTCTTTCGACGCTTTTAAGCTAAACTTTCCCGAAACCAGCCCCTCGAGTCTCTTAATTCGAGGATCAACGTGTCTGTTTTCGAAGACTAAGTGCGTGTAGAGGAAATTACGTAGAGATCCTTTACACGGATTCTGTTTCCATTTTTTGCCACTTGCTTTCCCTTCGAACGTCAATGGATTCCGACGAAGGGTTCATCTTTTCATCTAAACAAACCTTTCATACGATCCCTAAGGTTCTTCAACGGAAACTGTAGTCTTTCATTTGGAAGACATTCTGTTTTAGACATTCCTGTTTGCCATTTATGCGGATAATCGAACATGAGATTTACATTCCAATGAATATTAATGATTCAGTCTAAATTCTTGACCTAATACCACGAGAGTTCTGTATTTACGTTATATGAAGACAAAATGGAAATATTTATATATTATAAATTAAATACTAGAATTATTTATAAATTGTTAACGTTTCGAAGGTATGTATATACACTAATTATATGGTTACAATTATAATAGAGTCTCTTGTATCCGAGCCCCCATTATTCAAATATCTTAATATTTGAATTCTTCCTAAACAAAACACTTTCTAACAATAAATCTCTTATTACCAATGTATGGCATTTACATACAATATGTACATACCTTTTTATGCTTGGCCAAACAAATCCTGATCTAATATGTGATGATAAAAGCGAGAATTAGCTTTGGCTGGAATTGCATGATACTTCCCTAATTCAAAATATGATCCATTCAAAACTATCACCGTTGTTAATAAATATGAAGTCGAGGCAATGTAAAACATGCACACAAAAACGTTATCAGAAAGTTGCTTATTTTCAGCAGATTATAACTTCTGTTGAGATTATTTGGCAATATAATGAGATGTTATAAATAAGTATCACATAGAGGGTCACAATTATTGTGAACTTAGATCAGTAAATTGCAGTTTTCAAGGAGATAGTATATAATCCTACATGTTACTATTGCAAACCAAGAAGGAGCTAAGTTAAACGTAGTTTCTTATAGAAAGGAGAAAGGGCAAATTGGCTCAAGGTGTTTTTTTCTCCGCCAAAAGAATAGCACCAGGATAAAGCACTAAGCAAACACTAGTAATAATAATAAAATGATTTTTTCGAGCCTCTACTCCACCATCAGTTATCGAAAAACATATCATCAAAGCTATCCAAGTTTAGCGAGGAACGATCAATCAAGTTACTATCCAAGTTCAGCAAGAGGCAATCAGCAAGTTGCTATCTAAGTTCTATGAGAGATGATCAGCAAGTTGCTATCCAAGTTTATTGAGAGATGATCAGCAAGTTGCTATCCAAGTTTATTGAGAGACGATTAGGAAGTTTCTATCCGAGTTCTTTGAGAGACAATCAGCAAGTTGCTATCCAAGTTCAGCGAGAGAAGATAAGCAAATTACTATCCAAGTTCTATGAGAGCCGATCAGTAAGTTGCTATCCAAGTTCTATGAGAGATGATCAGCAAGTTGCTATCCAAGTTCTATGAGAGATGATCAGCAAGTTGCTATCCAAGTTTATTGAGAGACGATTAGAAAGTTTCTATCCGAGTTCTTTGAGAGACAATCAGCAAGTTGCGATCCAAGTTCTATGAGAGACGATAAGCAACTTACTATCCAAGTTCTATGAGAGACGATAAGCAAGTTGATATCCAAGTTCTATGAGAGACGATAAGCAAGTTACTACCCAAGTTCTATGAGAGACAATCAGCAAGTTGCTATCCAAGTTCTATGAGAGCCAATCAGCAAGTTGATATCCAAGTTCTACGAGAGCCGATCAGTAAGTTGCTATCCAAGTTCTATGAGAGACGATAAGCAAGTTGCTATCCAAGTTCAGCGAGAGAAGATAAGCAAATTACTATCCAAGTTCTATGAGAGATGATAAGCAAGTTACTATCCAAGTTCTATGAGAGACGATAAGCAAGTTGCTATCCAAGTTCTATGAGAGATGATCAGCAAAGCTGGCGTATAGTAATCGGTCAACTCGCGGCCACGTAGGTACGGGCTGCGGCGGATTTCAATTGCAAATCAATCTCGGTTCTTTGTAAGTCAGCCACCTAGTGCGTGCCACCTACCTTCGATACGTGACGAGTAGGCCCGACATGCGTCCAGCCACGCAGCGTTCCCAGGAACAGTTCTAATCTCAGACGTGCCGGAGACCCCCGTGGTAGCTCGCGCGGGAAAATCCATAAACCTCCGCTTTCCACCGGGATCGATACGGTCGATGAATGTTTAATCTGTCGTATCTGTGCGCTGCTTTTTATTAGCTCTTGGGTGGCGACGCTTGGATCTCCTCGGACCCAAACGTCACGCTTAGTTTCTTAGACTATCGTTAGAAATACATTAACCATCCGTATACTGCGCCCGAGTCACCAATATTTTACTGCGTTAAGAATGGTAACTATTAATTTAACCTTCATATAACTAAGTTTATAAGATAAAGCTTAATGTCAGACTAGTTAACACTTAGGCAAACGAACGGGGAGATCTCTGATTTTTTCCGCAACAAGGGTGCTGCCGTTGATTCTGTTTACTCTTGTTATTAGTTAGTCTTGAATCAGTGTTAAATTGATTAAAAATTGTACTTTGGAAAAGCAGGAAATGCATTTGATGAACTGTGAACAACACTAGTTTAGGACTAACTAATAACAAAAGTAAATAAAATCAATGGCATTGCTTTGTTAAGGAAAAAATGGGAGATCAGTATTACCGATCAATTTTTAGCGGTTTTAACACTTAGCCAATCGAATGGGGAGATCTCCCATTCTTTCCTTTGGCATTAATTCTATTTACTTTTGTTATTAGTTAGTCTTGAACTACTGTTGATCACAGTTCATCAAATGCAATCTCTGTTCTTCCAAAGTACAATTTTTAATAAATTCAACACTAGTTCACGACTAACTAATAACGAAAGCAAATAGAATCAATGTCATTGCTTTGTTAATGAAAAAGTGGGAGATCTCCCCGTTCGGTTGGCTAAGTGTTAAGCTAGATGTCTCTAATTGGAAGAAGATAGCGGAGTCTACTACGCGAGTGTGACATCAACTATCTTTTTTTCTTTTTAATGGCGACGCTTTGCCTCGGTTACACACGCATAGTGATACACTAGCGAGAAACAGAGTGATACAAGTGTAATTTAGTAAAACGTTATATGTATTCCTTTTCCTTTTTATTATTTATGACGAAAAAGGTGGCCCTGTGCCGTCCCGGATAACTTCCGTTCAGCTCTGAAGAACAGTGTATACTAGCTGTTATTCCTAAAAGTATTCGACTAACTTGCGTATCAAGGGAACATGTGTAAAATTATAAGTTTGAAAATAAAAGATTGAAGCAAAATTTATTTTTAACGGTTATCTCCGTATGTTGTCCAACGTGTTTTAAATTTTTACAATCTTTCACTTGCAAACCTATAATTTTACATAAAATTTACTTGATACGAACGATAACCGATATTTTGCTGATTTTTTATTGATACCACGAACAGGTTCCGTGCAGTGGAATATGTTTAATCTTTAACGGGTAGAGAATTAGTATAGTCAGTTTTTAGATCAGATTAGGAATAAGACTGAGATTAAATTATGTAAACACATTATGTTGAAATATGCAAAAGAGTAAAGTAGCAGTTTTATGTATTTTTCTTTATCTCATTGTTGTACAGTCAATTAAAAAATAACGTAACATCCTTACTGAAAAATTTCTTTTTATAATGATTATTGATACATCACATTATATATATTATTGTGTGCCATTAAATCTTTTTTCATTGTATTAAATTATAATCTTTTATTTTGAGATTTATCCGAGTAAATGTTTATTGAAATAATTTCTGAAATAATCCGATCGATTATACTAGAAGCACAGATTTTTACGTAACAATTCTCGCATACAAGTATATCACTCGTTACTTCAATATAATTATTTGTTTGTTTCACTGAAAATTCCGACAAGAAAACCTAAGATAAAAAGTTTAATTTTAATATGTAAAATAAAGTTATTTTTAATGACGAAACTGAGAGTAACTGAAACGTTTCATTATATAAGATTATTATACTTCAACAGCGTTTCGCATAAAATTTACTTAAACCTTCGACCGAGTAACGCGATTCTGCAAAATGGAATGGGACACGATGACAGATTTGGAAGTGTTTACACGAGCACGACGAAATTCATTGACAGCCGTTGTGACGCCGGTGTCGAGCGCGCGCTGAGCCATAAACAATAACTATTAAACCATAACTAATTTGTTAGCCACATGATTCACGATAAAAATTCAATTTCCATCGTCTGCGGCGATTTGCATGACAAGTACAATTTGTATGATAATTTCGCATTAATAACGATTAAGATATAATATACATAATGGAGCTGAGTTCTTCTCGGAACCAACCCCTTCTCCCCTTTTACCACCCCTTGTCTTTTCGAATATTCCCCTGCACGAATTGTACACCCGAGATTTTTGATATAATCGATATAATATCGAATTTTTAGTCCCTCGCGATCAAGAAAATTGTGTTTCCGACTCGAAATCTATATAATCTCGTTATTTTTCGCATGTAAATATAGTGTGCGACCGTAATGAGAGATTTCGTTTGAATAATTGTTAATAAGCGAATTAATATGCGTTTAACGATCAGAAATTTGCGGGAGGAAAAAAATTCGAGCGATGTGCCAATGATTATATATTATAATCGTATTTAATTATAATGAATCATTCAGATTATAATTTAAAAGGTAATTGCAGTATGCGATACTATAATTCTTGGACTTCGATATAGATGCAGCTTTAGTGGACAATATTTTTAAAGAATGAAGCATTAAATTTTTTAGGGAATGTCTGAACAATATTAATTGTTGAAAATTACAGATAAATAAGCCGAAAAAAATTAAGCACACCCTAACATCTTAATATGAATAAATAATTTATATAAATTGATTATTCAAATCCTATTACTAAAACAGAGTATCATCTAATAACAGTTCCTTATTTTAAAAAATTATGAAATTTCACAGAGAAAGGGATATAATATACACAAATATTTAAACAAGCTGTTAATCTTCTTAATGTCCATTTAAATAAATAAAGTTCAGCTTGTAAAAAAGCAATTATTCTATTATTCAAAAATTCTTTTATCTTAACATTTTTGTCTTCTTATTAGTTCCTATAAGGGAGGTTCTACTGTAATAAAAAAATATTTTCACCAAATACTCTTGTTTAGTGCAACAGTTAACATTTAGCCAACCAAATGGAGAGATCTCCTATTCTTTCCTCTGCTATTGATTCTATTTACTTTTTTTATTAATTAATCTTGTCCTAGTATTGTTCACAGTTAATCAAATACATCTTTTGTTCTTCCAAAGTACAATTTTTAATAAATTCAACTCCAGTTAAAAAAAAAAAAATACAATTTTTAATAAATTCAATTCCAGTTCAAAACAAAAGTATATAGAATCAGTGACAGCGATTTGTTCAGGAAAAAATGGGAGATCTCCCATTCTTTCCTCTGTCATTGATTCTATTTACTTTTGTTGTTAGTTAATCTTGTCCTAGTATTGTTGACAGTTAATCAAATACATCTTCTGTTCTTTCAAAGTACAATTTTTTAATAAACTCAACTCTAGTTCAAAACAAAAGTAAATAGAATCAGTGGCAATGGTTTGTTCAGGAAAAAATGGGAGATATCCCATTCTTTCCTCTGTCATTGATCCTTTTTACTTTTGCTATTAGTTAGTCTTGACTTAGTATTGTTCACAGTTCATCAAATACATCTTCTGCTCTTCCAAAGTACAATTTTTAATAAATTCAACTCTAGTTCAAAACAAAAGTAAATAGGATCAGTGGCAGCAGATTATTCAGGAAAAAATGGAAGATGTCCCCGTTAGGGGTTAGTTAAGTTGAATTAATCGACAGATTCAGATTTGTCTGGATCGCATGGTTATCTTTGAAGAACGTTTTACCCGAGTTCGATGTAAACTTTCAAAACCGCGCCACTTGACGTGATTGATTGCTAATACGGACGGTTGATGGATTAGTTTCTCACAGATCGTTCGCGCGATCACACGAAATAAAAGCGGTGAAATGAGCGTTCGCATGATGAGCGATCAATGTGCTTCGTCAAATTCCGACCCCGCGACAGCGAACACTTTGCGATCCTCAATTTAACAATCAGTTCGCTCGTATCTCACGTGTAGACGTATGTACATATTGTTCGTCTCGACCTTTTAAATCGACGTCCAATTCGTCTTCCTTTAATGTGAGTTCTTTTTTTATAAAGGTGAACGTACCTGAGGATTGTGATCCAGACACAGAGGTGACTTAAACAATTCATTCGATAATATTATGCTTTGGCTACGATTGTAATTAACAACTTAGCCAACCGAATAGAAAGATCTCCCATTTTTTCCTCAACAAAGTGTTGTCATTGATTCTATTTGCTTTTGTTATTAGTCGGTCTTGAACTGGTATTGTTCACAGTTCATCAAATGCATTTTCTGCTTTTTCAAAGTACAATTTTTAATAAATTCAACACTAGCTCAAGACGAATAATGAAAGTAAATAAAGTCAATGGCAGCGCTTTGTTGAGGAAAAAATGGGAGATCAATATTACCGATCAATTTTTAGCGGTCTTAACACTTAGACTACCCTATGGGAAGATCTCCCATTCTTTCCTATAACATTGATTCTATTTACTTTTGTTATTAGTTTGTCTTGGAACAATGTTGAACTGATTAAAAATTGTACTTTGGAAATGCAGAAAATGCATTTGATGGACTGTGAACAACACTAGTTTAGAATTAATTAATGACTAAAGTAAATAGGAACCAATGGCAGTGCCCTTGTTGCAGAAAAAGGTGTTAATACTTAGACAACTGAATAGGGATATAACCCATTTTTTCCTCTGCCATTGATTCTACTTACTTTTGTTATTAGTTAGTCTTAAACTAGTGCTGTTCACAGTTTATCAAATGCATTTTCTGCTTTTTCAAAGTACAATTTTTAATAAATTCAACACTAGCTCAAGACGAACTAATAATGAAAGTAAATAGAATCAATGGTTGCGTTTTGTCGAGGAAAAAATGGGAGATCTCACCATTCGGTCGACCAAGTGTTATAAGCAGACGAGTGTAGAGATTAAGTTTTAAGTAATCTGAAATTCTGACACTTAAAGAAGGAATATTTTGAGAATATGCAAATTGTTAATAATGTCATTAACGACATCCACATGTAATTATTCGTAAACATGACTTACCGGTCATACCGTATTATTATTTAGTATATAGTAGCAGCAAGTGTGTAAAGACGTGAAAAGGCTATATATAATTATACTGTTAAAATTATATCTAGATTAAAATTGTATTCTTTCTCCTTTTTTTTCAGTGCCCATTTTTAACAAATCCTAACACAAATAATACAATGTAGTTGAATAATGAT
This sequence comes from Tetrapedia diversipes, assembly GCA_033822845.1. Lineage (NCBI taxonomy): Eukaryota > Metazoa > Arthropoda > Insecta > Hymenoptera > Apidae > Tetrapedia > Tetrapedia diversipes. Next base: position 8,728 of record JAOPTO010001879.1, on the reverse strand, counting down.
AATACTTTAAATGTTAAAAACGAAAAAAATTAAAATGTTATTATAGTTATTAATATTTAAAACTCGTTGAAATTTATAGTTTCACGACTGAACTATATATGTCAATGGATTTCGATGTTACACCAAATATGTTTAGTAGAATCTCTCGTATAGGAACTAATAAGGAGACAAAGGAGTTTAGATAAAATAATTTTTAAATAATAGAACAATTACTTGTTTATACACCAAACTTCATTTATTTAAATACACATTAAGAGGATTAATTAGTTAGACAAACAATTAATTTATTGTTTGGGAACCCCCATTCTCTTTCGCTGCTGAATTTTATAACTTCTTAAAATAAAGAACTATTATTAAACCATATTGGGAATGGGGTTTTATATTGCTAAATGAAACGAACTCTTATTTGTAAAATAATACTTTGATAATTTATTTAATGCTTTTGCGTAACACGAGGAAGGGTAATTTTGATCGCACCTAGCGAGTTTTGTCACAAGACTAGTAGAATGTTGTGATCGAAATTCTTACAACCCCGTCCTTCAGGGTCCTTCAGGGTCCTTCAGCCCCTTTGTTCTGTTTCTCGACGTTTTCGAACTTTCTAAAATGCCAGATGTGGCTTAGCTTCTCGGAAGAAGCCCTTGAGAAAGTACGTTAAGCGAAAACTGGTTTATGGTTAATTTTTGCTTCGTAATATTTCTGTAATCAATTTCCGACAGACGACACTCTGTTTAGATAACAGAGTATTTCTGAACAATATTCAGATAATGGAGGTTCTACTGTATTTATACAAGAACCATCGATTAATATCCATCAATCATAACAAAGTTAAATCAAACTGTTATCGTACCAATTAAAATTTCTTTTTACGCAAAAATCTGAATTCCTTCTTTGCACCATAGATTTCCCCTTTTCGTTAGCCTGGTACATAATCACGTTTATCCTGTCCAAACTTACGCGTTCCTTTTACATCGTTACACATTTTCGTCTCTAACGAACGTCCGACTCCAGATTGATTACGTAAATCGGCGTTTTGAGCACTCGATAATGGCGGATAATTGGAGTGCAATTAAACCGTTTCGATCCGACAGATAGAATACATTAAGCGTATTGCATCTGATTAATAACATTGCTCGCGGAGGGTCTAACCTATCGAATCCTTCGTTCTTCCGCGAATCGGTTCGTACGAGATAGACAGGATCGATATTTAATAATAGAGATAACGCAGATATGTTAAGTGACAGGCTGTACATAATAATTACTGACGAATGCATTTCAGTTCGAATCGAAGTAATTAGCATAACGAATGAAAAACATGTTTCTGATTATCTGTTATAAGGATTTCACTGCCAAAAAATTAAATTGCGAACAAATATTGCTTGGCAGCACATCAGATAAAATTAAGTAATTTTAACTAATTGAAATATATCCATGCGATACTTTAGAACAGATTTCCAAAGTTTTGGGGATCTAGACCAATTTTCTAAACTAATTTTTCACCAACTACTCTTTGGCGGAAACATAGGAGAGGAATTCGAAATTCAATCGATATAAGAGCTCAGAAAAATTATCAACAAAATTAGTGATTCTTATCATGGAGACAAACTCGATCTTCTATGATCGCCCAAAATTCAAATGACGCTGAAAGGATTTTACACGTTTGCTTTTCTTTGCAAGAGTCGATCACTCCAAAGTATTCTTAAAGACTTTTTAAACTTAATAAACTTAAATTTTGTGCAATCAATTTAGGAACAAAGAATCACCTAATTTGCATCATTCTTGTATCTTCAATATCAATTCCTGTCTTCTACCTTTGAAAAATTTGTTATAGTTCAATAGAAGTTGTCCTGGAATCAGAGGATAACAGTTTTCCGACAAAGATTAAACAATTCCTATAAAGAAGGTATTAAAATGTTTAAAGACCCATAGACATGTGTTATGTTCAATAATTACAGTGACATACTTTCTTCAATTTTTTTAGTTCTTACTCAAAACTTAACACTTAGCCAACCGAATGGGGAGACCTCCCATTTTTTCCTCTGCCATTGATTCTTCTTTATTTGTTATTAATTAGTTTTGAACTAGTATTGTTCACAGTTCATCAAATGCATTTTCTGCTTTTTCGAAGTACAATTTTTAATAAGTTCAACTTCAGTTCAGGACTAATTAACAACAAAAGTAAGTAGAATCAATGGCAGCATCCTTGTTGCAGAAAACAGTGTTAGCACTTAACCAACCGAATGCGGAGATTTCCAATTTTTTTTCTCTGCCATTGATTCTATTTACATGTGTTATTAGTTAGTTTTGAATTAGTATTGTTCACAGTTCATCTAATGCATTTTCTGCTCTTCCAAAGTATAATTTTTAATAAATTCAACTCCAGTTCAGGATTAACTAATAACAGAAGTAAATAAAATTGACGGTAGCCCTTTGTCGAGGAAAAAATGGAAGATCAATATTTCTGATCAATTTTTAGCGGTCTTAACACTTAGACTACCCTATGAGGAGATCTACCATTCTTTCCTCTGCCATTGATTCTATTTACATGTGTTAAAAGTTAGTTTTGAATTAGTATTGTTCACAGTTCATCAAATGCATCTTCTGCTCTTCCAAAGTATAATTTTTAATAAATTCAACTCCAGTTCAGGATTAACTAATAACAGAAGTAAATAAAATTGACGGTAGCGCTTTGTCGAGGAAAAAATGGAAGATCAATATTCCCGATCAATTTTTAACGGTCTTAACACTTAGACTACCCTATGGGAAGATCTCCCATTCTTTCCTCTGACATTTATTCTATTTACTTTTCTAATTAGTTAGTCATGAACTAGTGTTGAATTTATTAAAAATTGTACTTTGGAAGAGCAAAAAATTCAGTTGATCAATTGTAAATAACACTAGTTCAAGACTAACTAGTGACAAAAGTAAACCGAATCAATGGCAGATCAAAGAATGGGAGGTCTCCACATTCGGTTGGTTAACTGTTAACATCCTTGCAATAGGTTATGCTTAAAAACAACAGATCAAGCACAGCTTAATTATCTTTCAATCTCATTAACCTCGAACTGTTTCTTTGACGATTTTCGAAGTGTAAAACTCCGAATAAACATACAAATCACCGTCATATTTTAATATTTTACAATGAGCCCGGAACTAACACTCTGAAAACCGCTGAGTTGGCGCATTCAAACGGCTTCGCTAAAAAATTTAATTCTTTTGGAAAAATATTCCAGCGAAAAGTGAAATATTTAACCTAGGATTCAAATGACGTTTTCACAATCTGATTCAACCACGGTTGTAATAAGTGTCTACCTTAAACCGAGGAAAATTAAGTTTCGAGTGCATGGTGCAGGTGAAACTCAATCAACGAACCGTATTACTTGCCGATGAAAGGAATCTGCAACGAATTTACCCGAACGATTCGCTCTTGAACCTATATTTACAGCTGTTTCTCTGTTTCTTTTTCTCAGCATTTCCACCGATTAATTAAGCGTTGCGCCGGCAATCTTAAGGCCCTCAATGCCTTAAAGCGGCGGAACAAGATTATACACGGCACGATGTTAATTAGCGAAAGAGGCTCGAACAAACGTTTTGCTCCTTACCTGCTAGGGGATCGACACGATTAAAATCTTATCGACGGACAAGGGACGCGGGTAGCTGTCGAGATCATTAACTGTCCTACAGTGGCTACTTTAATCCTCTTAATTTCCATAAATGCCGCTCTAAATGCGACGCGAGAAAAATCCGGCAGCCAGAAAATTGCATGGAATTATGCACAAGCTTGTACAAAATTGCACTCATTACGACGACATTGTCCGGGAATTTTTATCCCTGGGAAACGACGCGTTCGTCTCCTTGAGACAAGGATTAATGAACTGATCGACAGGGCGGCGGTGGGCAGGAGGAACGCAAAATTGTTGCGTTCGGTAAAGTTGCTTGTTTGTGGCGCAGGATTCGGCGAAAGTAACTTCGAATCTAAATCTGTGAGGGCGATTGCTAATTTATTGACGTGTGTATGTTTGTTTGTGTGAAACAGATTCTAGAATGAACTAGTCAAGAAATTAGAATGAGAAGCAATGTATGGAAAAACAAGAAGGATGAAGATATGAGTGAATGGAGTAGAGAATGAAAAAAGTTAAATGAGGATCGTGAATGTATACCTTTTGTTTGGAGATTGATTGAGAATAGGACGTGTGAATGGGATCAGAAAATTGTTACATCAAATAAATAAGTTTATATATATTTTTAACATTGTCGTTTTCCTCAACAAAATCTTTGGATCGTTTTCAAGTTCACCATGCTTCTTCCTAACCAAAAAATTTATTCTTGAAAGGAATGATTGGGAAGAATTATTGTTAGTAAGTGTTTTTATTTAACCATTTCTCCGTTTTCCTCTAATTAGAAGCTTATGCAAATGAAGTTGTTATTGAAAGGTCAAAGGTTTGAAAACTATAATAGAGACAACGACTGAGAAACAAATACAATGTTTATCATATTTTTATTATATTATTGCATGAAAATCTATTGTTAAGTACTAATATGTATCTTTATTAAGAGAAAATTGTTCACATGTTATTTGAATATCTTTTTATTTTTTTTTTAAGGTTTTATGTCACTACGAGATCATTAGCGACGGATTTCTGTGTGTGGTTATATTTTGTGGAAGATGTTTATTTTTTTCAGGTACTTAAAGGTGTTTTCTATCGCTTTTTGATCCGTTAGAGTTGTGTCAAGCTTTATTTCGTATTCATTTCTTATTTGTTTAGTTCACTGCACCCATGTAGTAGATGGTTAACTGTTAGAAGCAAATTGGGTCACTATTAGGATTGTTCGAATTTTTTGGTCAGATATTCATGAGTGACTTTGGTATGTTCTCTCCTTAGTTGTGATGCTATGACTTTTTCTTTTCTATTAACACTAGATTGCCGGATGTTGGGTATATCCCTATTTCGCCTGGAACGAGTCAATTTGACTCAAACATGAAAATTGAAGTTTTTTAAAAGAATAAAACTTTATTTTAAAGAAAGTATTGGGTTGTTCGGAAAGTAATTTCATTTTTTCCTAACACAGGGCTTAATTATATTTTTTCAAAGTCAACTTCACGCTTAAGCCGCATGGTCATTATATATTTTGACAGCATATATAACAAGGTTTGCTTGTGAAAAGTTCCGGTTGATTCTACTCAGTAGTTTTTGCTTGGCGCCCTATCAAATATGGAAAGTAAAACGCAACATTTTCGGTATTTTTTACTATTTTTACTATTGAAAAGGTAAAACTGCTGTTCAAGCAAGGAAAAAATTATCCCTCGTGTATGGAGAAGATGTGTTGACAAAACCCTAGTGCCAAAACTGGTTTACAAAATTTCGATCCGGCAATTTCGATGTTGAAGATGCACCACGTTCTGGAAAGCCAGTTGAGGATAATGAAGACACAAGAAAGGCATTAATTGATGCAAATCGGCGAATAACAACTCATAAGATCGCTAAGAAATTAAATTTATCGAATTCGACCGTTCATGATCATTTGAAACGGCTAGGTTTAATCTCAAAGCTCGACATATCATAAAAAAAAACGAAATTACTTTCCGAACAACCTAATATTTTGAAATTTCCATTACTGTATAACATTTAATCAGTTGGATATATTAAGTAACATTATAAAACAATAAATTAGTAGTTCAGTAAAGTACGAAACATTTGACAACATTTACGAATGTTGCCATGTCAGCCAGTTGCGGCTGATGAAGACACAAGAAAGGCATTAATTGATGCAAATCGGCGAATAACAACTCATAAGATCGCTAAGAAATTAAATTTATCGAATTCGACCGTTCATGATCATTTGAAACGGCTAGGTTTGATCTCAAAGCTCGACATATCACAAAAAAAGAAGAAAATTACTTTCCGAACAACCTAATATATTCTATTTTTAAAATACATATTTAAAATATTTATTACATTTAGCAGAAACACCTTTACTTCAATTCCTTTTATCTAATACTTGAAGTGAGTCAAATTGACTTTGGTTAAAATTGAACTAGGAGGTTAACTGGTAAATAAGATTGTGTATTTTTATTCTTTTGGTTGACGTTCATATTTTGTTCCATTGTTCTTTTACAATGATTTCTGTGTGGTTTATGAAATCCTTGAGAAAAATTGGGATCCGATGATCAGATAGCGTATTGGTCAAATGTTCCCAATTGATGGTGTCATACATTTCGACTGTTTTTATTATGTAACATCGCCAAGTTTAATATTTGGCATGATGCTGCTTACAACTTAGTACATTGTTTCAGGTGCATAAACATTTGTATTTTAGTACACCTACAAACAAAACTCTGAAGTTGACAAATGTGATAGCCTCTGTGAGCAGTTAACACTATTCCTACCACAACCGATCAAATGACCGTTTTTAAAATTTCGATTAGAATTTCATAGATACAACATAATTGAATCGCCTTTAAACTTTAGACTTTTACTCAAATATACGTATAATACATTTTTCAATATTCACTTCTTTTTTCATTGTTTATTTTTTGAGAAAAATTTGTAGTCTATCTTACGTGGGAATGTCGCGGTAGGAATAGGTATACGTGAAGTGTCGGTAGGAATAGTGTTAATATGGCTACTGTGTGAAATTAGCATTTGATGAAGCCAGTTAACGATTTCTATGCATCATGTTTTTAACGTGTACTTCTGTAGAATAATTTAAATGTTAAAAATTATAAACACTATTCACTAACAATAAGTAAAAATCAATTGTATATTTAGAATTAAATATAAGTAAGACATTTTACTCTGATGGCTAACTTAGGTTTCGTATTAAATTGAGTGCTTCCTATACAACATTTGTTACCTTCAATTAATTAATCATAGCAATCAACTTATAATTTTAAATTACATTCTGTGATATTTAAACATTGCATTACGGTTTACCGATTTCACTTGGTTGAATGCATTCTAATTTATAAAGATTCTATTTCAAACTATTGTACATTTTCGTGTAATACTAAAAATCACTTTGAAATTTATTAAACCCGCAACATACCAACGAAGTGCTGCGGTATAAATGAAATGCTTCCAAGAAGGCGATTCGAATTAATCTTATTAAAACAAAGAAAACGAAGAAATGGAACACGTTCAACGGAACAGAGAAATAATTATAGCAGCTATAATACTGTTCATTGCATGCACTACGAGTTTAACGTGTTTATCACGCATTCTGCTCAAAATATCTATCAAAGAGCGAGCCAAAGCGAACAGAATTTACGGCGCTGTAAACGACTGAATTTCTGCGATTCGTCCTGTTTTATCGTTCGATGTTCAAAATCGTAAGAGAAAGTTATTCCCTGATAACGACGAATGTTCGACTGAGATCGTTGCCATTCCAACCATTTATTATATCCCACCGTTTACTTACTCAATCGAACCTCGAGCCTTACGCAATTAAACCTGCGAGCCGTTCTATATTCGTAATTATTTCCATTCGAATGATAATTGCAAGGGAAATTTTATCAACTTCAAACTTTTGCTACTCGAATTTAAATTTTCTGGATAATCTTCTCGTTGATATATACGTGCTTGTGATTATAAAAGTGGTCTAAGTCAGAAATTGAAGAAATGTCATTTTATAAATTGAATGGTATGGAAATGAGTCAAATCATGAAAACTGAAAATATGAATTTTGGAAACAATTGTTGACTTGGATCACTTTCATAATCAGTAGCACATATCTACCTAATAATTTGTGTATAATTTAATTTGTAAATTTCTTCTTGTTTAGTTTTATTTGCAGTCGAAAAATTTTTAACAATTTTCAATTGTTTAAATTTGTATGATTAATTTCCTCTTTCGCAAACACGAACATGTTCCGGATCGTGTAAAAAAATCATCAAGGAAACGGAAGAATTCTTTAACACGTTCGTCGACGTGAATGCTATAGCATTCAAATTTTAAAACCAATTATTACTGATTTAATTTTAAATAAATATTGATTTAATCACATATCATCGTGGATGCTATAGCATTCATTGAATACAACTGTTAACCCTTTACACTCGGCTGTCCCCTCTCATGGGACATCGTAATCCTAGCATATGATAGTTTCGCAAATTTTCAGACGTTAGTTCAGACCCGAACGTTAAATAGTCATATATGTAAATTTTAATATACGACTTAATTAAACCAAATGAAATTTAATATACGTGAATCATAGTAAATATTTCGAATTTGAAAATTTTTGAAGTTAGTATCATTAAACGAGTAACGGTCACCTCTCGAGTGCAAAGGGTTAAAATGTGATGTTCTGATTACTCTTAAAAAATGTGTCTAATCACATTTCGAATATTAAAATTAATTTAGAAAAAAATCGGGTGTCTATTTTTACACCTCACAGAGCTTTTTACTGTCCACAAACAAATAAATAAATAAATAAATTAGTAAATCAGTAAATAAATACATAAATAAATAAATTAGTAAATAAGTAATTAAATAAATAAATGAATAAATTAGTAAATAAATAAATAAATGAATAAATTAGTAAATAAGTAATTAAATAAATAAATGAATAAATTAGTAAATAAGTAATTAAATAAATAAATGAATAAATTAGTAAATAAATAAATAAATGATTAAATGAGTAAATAAGTAAATAAGTAAATTAATAAATAAATAAATTATTAAATCAGTAAATAAGTAAATTAGTAAATCAGTAAATAAATAAATTAACAAAT
>JAOPTO010001878.1:156506-205708 GCA_033822845.1 Tetrapedia diversipes | reverse complement strand
AAATAATTGTGCCCATAATTATGAAAGTGGTCTAAGTCATATATTTCTTGTTTCGAGATATTTAATGGATTACATTTGAATAAGTTAAAAAATATTTTTATATTACGCAATATTTTAATTTAGAATTTTATTAGTCTTGATTAATGAAAATTTATTAAGAATGTGAAATTTTGTGTGAATCTCATACGGAAATGTTGTTTTTGGAGTTTGAATTGACTTAGACCATTTTCAAAATTAACTGAATGATCTATAAATGACTTAAAGCGATAAAAAAAAGTATAAGTTTTATTAGAAACAATAATTTTAATAAAATAATTCATGAACATTTATTAATTACTTTTGTAAAGTAATCCATTTCTATCATTTTAGGCTTTTATCATTATGAGTTTTGAGATTCTTAAAATGTTCCTGCAAAACTGGAAGGATGCAGGGTGGTAGTAAACACATAATATCTTTGTTTTTCTTTCGTTACTTGTCTAGTGGTGATCTATAATGGAAGTAATTAAATATTTCCGTATATCTTTGGTCAACATGGCAAAATGGCTAACACAATGTAATGGTTCATTTTTTACAAATTCGCGAATGAATTTGTGTTTCTCGTTCAAATAATGTGTTACCATCGTTACCATTATCATCGTCAGCTGATTTTTAATAACTAATAAACTCGAATTTTTCAAATTTTTGACTTAAACCACTTTCATAATTAACACTAAATGAATTCCGTATAATGTTGAAATAGCAACCATTATCTAATCGTTTATTTTTTACAATATCGTGAAAATTACATTGAATTAATTTAGTTTACAGTAACATAATGTGAAATAATTGATAAACTCTTTTTTTTTTAATTTTGACTTAAACCACTTTCATAATTATGGGCACAATTATGAAATTTACAAACGAGGCATGTAAAAAGTCGATTAATAGGCTTCCTGTAAGTAAAGTGTTAAAGGGACATTCTTTGTTGCGGAATCAGAAAGAAAAGAACTGTGTCGAAGAACGGCGAGCCGGCTCGAACCCATCGCTGGATACGAAAAAATTCGTCCGTTCTCTCGTGAGAAGGGAAGAATCATAGTTATGCTCCCGAAGAACGGGTTATTGCACTTTCTCCGAGTCCGCTATCGTCGTGAGAGGATCTCGTTTGACGGAACCGAGTGAAAATAACTAGATTTAGAGGCGCAATTGACGGACACCGGAAACGATGTAACACATTTCACGACTGTAGCGACAGTTTGACATACGTTTCCTTTGTATTTCCTCTCTTCCTCTCTTCCGTCTGCAATTATTATCCGTTTTAAACGTCCGTTTACTATAATTATCAATTTGGTTGATTTAACCAGTTAAGTGTGTTTGACGACTATATCCGTCATGGAAGAATGTCAGAATTTTGTGTTGTGACGGCTATATCCGTCATGCGTAAAATTTTGTTACAATTTGACATTTTAAATTGTAATTCTGGCGAAAACTAAATTATATTCGCAAAATTTTAATATGTTTAGAATGTTTAGGGGTCAGGACGAAATGAAATAAACAAATGAAAATTATAGATAATTTGAGTTGGATTTCTAACTTCCTGAGAGCTAACTCGTAAGCACTGCAGTAACACTGGATCTTTGATTATCCCGATTTTCATCTTGACGTGTCATAACCAAAAAAAACAAACTATATTAGATTCTCCATCTGCGATGATGTTCTATTTGTTTTAAAAACAAAATTAGAAAAGACTCTCTGTATTGGTGTCCGACATGCAAAGTGCCACTGTGCATCGTTCCCTGTTTCAGAACATATCACACGAAAGCAACATTATAAATTTTTAATTTCTACAAATATTTGATTTTTTTTCAGTTTTTCGTTAATTATGTGTAAATATAGCTTTACGTTGATCCATTGTGTAAATATTACTAATAAATTCATTCATTTTCTAAAATAAAGTCATCTTTTTGACCCAATATTTCAACAGCGCCGCTTACTCTGTGTTTGACGACTATATCCGTCATCGCTTGATTATCGCGACACACACTGGAGCGCACTTTGCAAAATGATCGACACAGTTAACTGGTTAAAAGGACGTTCGAGCGATACATTCCTTCTTACTTTCTTTTCGGCCAATTTTCGAATTACAATTTTCCATAAACTGGTTACATTTGAATATTTTTTTTTCGGTTTTATTCCTTTAAGCGATTCTTCTCTTTTTACCAGTGGACCACGATGTAGGCACAGAAAATTATCCTTTCCAATTTAACGATCACAAATAACAATTTTTAACAGTTTTTGTTATTTTTATTGTAGGAAATTAAAAAATTAAAAAATTGTGACAATTATTTACACAATAAATGTGAGATATCTTAATCTATCGGAATTAAACGAACGTTTTTTCAGATCCAAGTATTTCCAACATTTTACATTCTTAATCATTTTTCTAATAACTTCAAAAAAACAAAACAGTAAAAGTTTAACTGGCGATTTTAACCCTCTATGGGTTAAATTTTTGTTTGAAAGATAAAAAAATTGATGGAACGGAAAATTAATAATCATAATCCTATGTATGTAGATGAACAAAAATTTTTCAGTTTAAACAATTTTACGTTATAGAAAAATTATAGAATTAGTATGTATACGCCACCTTATGAAAAAAAACTAAAATTATTTGTTGAATTGCCAATAAATTAGCATGCGACCTGAAAGTTACACGGGCCCATAGAGGGTCAAATTGCCACTTTTTGCATCACCAAGCATTCTTATTTCATAGTCACCAAATATTTTTCAACGATGATCCGTAACCTCAGAAATCCTATCAGCATATTATTTTATCTTGCATTTTTTAATAGGTAAACAGAGTAATGGCTCTGGATTCGTACAAAAGTGTACAATTGGCAATTCGTGAAGTTAACAGCACCGGAATTATTGCCAGTTATTTTGAACCACCCTGTACACAGCTGTGTTTGTAGGAGGGTGCAAATGCTGGAGGAAACGGTACAGTAGTAGACAAAGGTTTAAGACCACAAAATCAACGAAAATTAATAAATTAGGTTATGAGAAATAGTATGAGAAACAAAATTCGTATTCTATGCTGATCGATAAATAGTGTTCTACTATAGTAGTAACATTAAAAATAAATGTACAGACAATATTTGCAGACCACAGAACTATGTTCAACATTGTTCTCTGGTCTAAGACCAAAGGGTCAAAAAAAAAAAAATTAATTAATTAATAAGAAATAACAGTGTAAATAAAATCTGTATTCCATGCTAATCGATAAATAGTGTTGTACCAGAATAAAAATAAAAATAAATGTACAGGCAATATTTGTAGACCACAGAACTATTGTTCAACATTGTTTTCTGGTCTAAAACCAAAAGGTCAAAAAAAATTAATTAATTAATTAATAAGAAATAACAGTGTAAATAAAATTTGTATTCTGTGCCAATCAATAAATAGTGTTGTACCAGAATAAAAATAAAAATAAATGTACAGACAATAATTGTAGACCATAGAACTATGTTCTACATTGGCCTCTCGTCTAAGACTAAAGGGTCAAGGAAGATAAATTAATTAATTAATAAGAATTAACAGTGTAAATAAAATTTGTATTCTGTGCCAATCAATAAATAGTGTTCTACCATAGTAACACTAAAAATAAATGTACAGACAATAATTGCAGACCACAGAATTATGTTCAACATTGTTCTCTGGTCTAAGACCAAAGAGTCAAGGAAGATAAATTAATTAATTAATAAGAAATAACGGTATAAATAAAATTTGTATTCTATACCGATCAATAAATAGTGTTCTACTAGAATTAAAATAAAAACAAATGTACAAACAATAATTGTAGACCATAGAACTATGTTCAACGTTGTTCTCTGGTTTAAGACCAAGAGGTCAAAAAAAATAAATTAATTAATTAATAATAAATAACAGTGTAAATAAAATCTGTATTCCATGTTAATCGATAAATAGTGTTCTACCAGAATAACAATTAAAATCAATATGTAGGCGATATCTGCAAGCCATAAAACTGTGTTTTACATTGTCCTCCCGTCTTAAACTTTTGTCCGTTAGTGTAGATATAGTGGCGTGGAATAACAGGACAGGGAGAACTTGTAGGACGTCTTGTCAGTCAACAGCCTCAGATATTCATGGGATTCTCCCCTTCAAAGCGACGAGGCTGCACGTCGCTCGTAATTTAGCTTACTGTCGTCGTTTTAGTCGAGCTTTCACCGTGAACGCTTTTTTCTCTCCTTCTCCCTCTCTCTCTCTCTCTCTCTCTCTGTCTTTCTCTTGTCAGTTGTTGTCAAATAATCGCTATTATCGTCGAGAACATGTAAGTTTTCAACGATGTCCATATTTTGTTTCCAGCAGATTCTCAACCCTTTCGATCTTTTTTCAACGGTCGCTTATATACGTTATCGTACGAAAGTGTCCTAACAGTTACAGTGAATCACAAAATCAATCAAACGGTTAGGTCACATTTTTGGTTAGATTCGGTCGTAAGCTTCCTGTTTATCGTTTTTCTGGTAAGTGTTTTGTAAATTGAAAATACCGTTTGAATAAAAATTGGAACTTTATTATAATAATGTTTTATACTGTGGTTTTCGTAACTAGCATAATATCATAAATCTGTTTCTTGAAATTTATAAGATTTTATGGTGAAAGAAAAATCACACTTGGATCAATAACGATTTAAAAACTGCAGTAGATGTAAGCACAATTAACGTGTACCTTATCAGTTGTAGTGGAGATGGGAAATTAAAAAATTGAATTTTATTATGATTATTATTACGAATTATACAAGGTGAGTCATCTGGAACGTGGCAAGCTTTGTTCTTTGACACTATTGTAGACATTGACACGAAGTCTTTTCTCGATTCATTCGAAAGACATGAAAGTTACGTCTTTAAAGGGTTAACGAGATACTACCATAATTTTATGTTGATATCTGCAATAGTGTCAAAGAAGAAAAGCTTGCTACGCTTTAGATGACTTACCCTGTATAACAGTTACGTTTAACAGTCATAGTTTTTCGTACAATTTCTCAAACATTTTATTGTATCAGGTTGTTCGGAAAGTAATTTCATTTTTTTTCATGATACGTCGAGCTTTGAGATTAAACCTAGCCGTTTCAAATGATCATGAACGGTCGAATTCGATAAATTTAATCTCTTAGCAATCTTACGAGTTGTTATTCGCCGATTTGCATCAATTAATACCTTTATTGTGTCTTCATCAGCCACAACTGGCTTTCCAGAACGTGGTGCATCTTCAGCATCAAAAATTGCCGAATCGAAATTTTGTAAACCAGTTTTGGCACTGGGGTTCTGTCAATACATCTTCTCCATACACAACGGATAATTTTTTCCTTGCTTGAACAGCATTTTTACTTTTTCGATAGTAGAAAAGTGAAAAATACCGAAAATGTTGCTTTTTACTTTCCATATTTGATAGGGCACCAATCAAAAACTACTGGGTAGAATCAATCGAAACTTTTCACAAGCAAGCCTTGCTATACGTGCTGTCAAAATATATAATGACCATGCGGCTTAAGTGTGAAAAGTTGACTATGAAAAAATACGATTAAGCCCTGTGTTAGGAAAAAACGAAATTACTTTCCGAATAACCCAATAGTTTCGCGAGTATACGATATTTTCTAAGATGAAGCTTAAGTTTGATTACAATTGATCTTCAGGATTATACGTGATTTGATGAGATTTTAGGAATTTTTCCCCTAATTTTGCTCCCTCAATTAATCAAGCCCGTCTGATAATATTAGGTGGGCGTATGCAAAAGTATTCAACGTTTTTAAATTAATATATGTTCCTAAAATCTAACACTTGCTTGCCAATTTAAATTTTCACGGATCGATTACTTAAAAATTTTCGAAGCGTCGTTGAAAATGAAGAAAATTTTTGTAATAAGGATAAATTATAAATAAAAATTAGATAAGTGTTCACCGCAAAGGATGATGGGAACTTTTGCATGGACCTAATATTACCTGGTTGTTGTGTAATTTTATTTATGCAAGGCAGCGAGGCGTTAAAATTATATAAACCTCTCATAAATTAATTGTAAGTCATTTTTTCCTATCAGAAAACTTGTATTTTTTTTTTTTTGTTACGACATGCTTAATTTGTTTTCCCTGGTTGGTTCTACAAATATCCAGCTGAATCAGCTTGTTTTGCAACATTCTGATATGTAGCAAGTTAACACGTAACGTTACATGTGTAATTCAGATTTCGTAAAATTATGTACTATGCTTTTATTCGTTTTTTGAATTTTACCTTAATTTTATCAAAGAAGCTAATGAGAACTACAGAAGAAATTTATAATTCTTTTTGTTCGACGTGAAAATTCTATTATATTGTAGGAATGCGATCGAGCGGATGCGAGTTTGGGAAAGCCTGAAGAGTACTTGAGTTGGGCGATTGTCGTGCGAACGCAGAATGTTTGGGCTCGAATGTTTCTAAGGCATGAAAGATGAGAACTTTGGAAAACAGTGTGACTGAGAAATTCTGGGTGGTCGTGACCGAATGCGTAGAGTAAGAAAGGTTGACAATTAGAATGAAAGGAAACGAGTGTTTGGAAGAATATATGACGAGGAAAATGCGAGCGCGAGGCAGAAAGTATTGGACGGTGAAGACAGAAAGGTTTGGTTGTGAACGTAGAAAGAGTGTTAAAGTTGCTAAGTTGTAAAGTCGTTTAAGTTGTTTTGTTAAATTGTTTTAAATATATTGTTATTAACACATTAAAGGCGGGAGTCGTAGTAATACGATTTATCTCGACTGCTGCTTAAAGGCGGGAGTCGTCGTACTACGATTTATCTCGACTGCGGCTTAAAGGCGGGAGTCGTAGTAATACGATTTAGCGAAAAAGTGGTCCAAACGGGCTGTAATGTATTTGTTAAATTGTGCATTTTTCAATTCCTATTTAGTATATAACATGCATAATAATAGTAGCTTGCCATATAAAAAATTTTTGTTAGAATTATCACGCTGTCTTATAACTGACAAACAAACCGAAGATTTGGAATCGATGTACATTGAAGAGCCACAACGTGGTATATCGAACTCGGCACCACGGGTTCCACGGTATAAAATTGATCCGCCTGGACGTCTTTTGCTAGACATCAAAAAGCACAACTTAATTCGGATAGAAAATAAAGGCAAAAAGCTATATGCCCAACGAAACTGCGTAGTTTGTGCGGCACATAAAAAAAGAAAGTTGACTTGCTTCAAATGCGAGTTTTGCAATGCACCTCTTCACCGTGGCGAGTGTTATCAAAATTATCACACTCTTAAAAAATACTAGATTCTTCATTTTTTGTAATTAGTGTTTAGTGTTTAGTTCTTTTTTAATATATCTTGTAGTTTTAAGAGTTTAAATAAACTTTTTTAAGTCTAAATTTTTTAATGATCACACAAAATATCGCCCGCTCTAGGCCGCATAACGAGGCGGGCGGCCGCCGCGCTACCTAGCATACTTTCGTCGAGATCGCCCGCCGTTAATGTGTTAAGTTTTAATCGCTTCACTTTTATTTTTCACACCTGAATTCCATCTTCTGTTCTACATTTTATAGAACATTTCCTATTATATCACTCCTTGCTATCTTTTCAATTATCAGCAACGATCACATTGATATTATACAAATACTTTTATCGTTTAAGGGTTTGTTTAATTAATTTAATAAATTTTGTTTTCTCTGGCAACATTATCTTCGTTCGATTAAGTATTGAAATTTATCCTGACATTTGTCTATCAGGAATTCACATTTTTCCAGCCTCCAGAATGTTACACACGATACACTGTAATTGATTAAAAATTCATAACGCGTAGGTGTACCAGCGAATGCTGATCGTCATTAATTCGCGATTACACCACTCTTGTTTGTTCTACGGAAAATTTCTGTGACATTTCTATCCTCCAGTGGTTGCGTCTTAGAATCATGTTTAACACTATTCCTACCACGACCGGTCAAATGACCGTTTTTAAAATTTCGATTAGAATTTCATAGAAACAATGTAATTGAATCGCGTTTAAACTTTAGACTTTTTCTCAAATATACACTCCTCGTCAAAAAGATAGCTCAGGTGTGCTATCATTTCGCTTTCAAAATAAAATAATTTTGTTTTGTTATACACTAAACCTAACAGTATTTTTAATTATTTTCAACGAACCGCATATTCTGAGCTCAAAATGTTTTGATGTTATACGTTACGGACGTAAAACTTTACATGCATCATTGAGAAATTAAAGATAGCACACCCGAGCTATCTTTTTGACGAGGAGTGTACGTATAATACATTTTTCAATATTCAGTTCTTTTATCATTGCTTATTTTTTTGGGACAAATTTGTAATCTGACTTACGTGGGAATGTCGCGGTTAGAAATAGGTATACGTGAAGTGTCGGTAGGAACAGTGTTAACCCGTTGCCGCACGCTTTTAATTCGAAGATCGTGCTCAGAAACACATCTTTTTTTTTCAATTGTTTATGACTGCCAGATGGAATCAAGCGTAAGTTGTATTGTTTGGAAGTGAAAATTATCACATTTGCCTACAGTTTTTCCAAAAAAAACTCTCGACGGCTATAACCGTCATTTGCTCATCATGTCATTTTTTCTATTCCCAGAGCAAATGACGGCTATGACCGTCGTGACGACTGTACAGCATTTGCTTTACTAATTCAAAATGATTCCTATGAATAAAAGAGAGTACATAGGTGTAATCTTAACGCAAGAAAATCAGTTTGAAACAAAATTATCATTTGTAAGTTATTTTGCTTATAAAATAGTCTAATAATAACCACATAAAGAAACAATTAATATGCTGTCTGGCATGCTATAACTTTTTTTCCAGATGTGTTACTCAATAATTAACAAATGTATGTGCTAGTACACTTCGTACTATCGCTGTTCTTTTTTTTATTGATTAAAATGTGCACGACGGCTATAGCCGTCATTTGCCTACACATCGCCGAAGATCGGACGGCTATAGACGTCATTTGCGGCAACGGGTTGAACGACAGACTGAAAACATAGTCTGTCGCGACGTTGAATATTTTTTCGAGACTGTCGTCTGCCTGCATCTGCACTTCGATGACCATTTTTGTGAATCGAATAGGAATTGTACGATAACGGTGCATTGT
Source organism: Tetrapedia diversipes (assembly GCA_033822845.1). NCBI lineage: Eukaryota > Metazoa > Arthropoda > Insecta > Hymenoptera > Apidae > Tetrapedia > Tetrapedia diversipes. The sequence goes on along the minus strand of JAOPTO010001878.1, from coordinate 196,567 downwards.
CAATGATGTGCTGTAGAAAAAGAAACTGTGTTAACTGTATATACCGTATATACACACGGAAGAGCGATTAAGGGTATAAAGTGCTATAATAGTCTTTCTGCTTTCGTGATACATGCAAGAAACTGGATCAGAGGTTTCTTTGGGTCAAGGTTTTTAAAGCTAACAACCCTCAAAGCGTGAATCGATAAACGGTGTTGCGGCAATTTCTTTCGCACTCAATTTTTCTTATTTTGTTGTGTTCCCGGTGTAAAGAAATAACGTAACACAATTTTACGAGGTTTTAACCCTTTCGCTTCGGTTGTCCAGTCCGCCGAAGTACCGTCGCTGAACGGAAGCGCGTGACAGAAATATGCACGTGGTTTCTGTATACATATACGTTTTTTAAAGCCTTAAATAAGAACTGCGTTAAATAAAAAAATCATTGCTCCAATCAATTTAATGCTCTAATCAATACAATTGTAAATATGAAAAGACTTACAAAATAATTAACCCTTTGCACTCGAGAAGTGACTGTTAGTCGTTTAATGATACTAACTTCAAAAATTTTAAAATTCGAAATATTTACTATGATTCACGTATGTTAAACTTCATTTAGTTTAATTAAGTCGTATATTAAAATTTACATATATGACTATTTAACCTCTGAGTTTAGCTAATAAACAAACTAACGTCCGAAAATGTAAGTAAATTTGGATCTGTTCTGATCGAGAGAAGTAGAATTAACCCTTTACAGTCGACAAGGTGACTGTTACTCCAATCCAACGATACTAACTTCAAAAATTTTCAAATTTGAAATGTTTACTATGATTCACGTATATTAAATTTCATTTAATTTAGTTAAGTCGTATATTAAAATTTACATATATGACCATTTAACGTCCGGGTCTGAACTAACGTCTGAAAATTTGCGAAACTATCATATGCTAGGATTACGATGTCCCATGAGAGGGGACAGCCGAGTGCAAAGGATTAAAATATAAAATTATTAAAATACAAAATACATTTGGATGTCGCCTATAAGCGGCGCTCAAAGTGAAAGGGTTCAGTTTTATTCTTCAGCGAGATGTTGGGGGACTGTCGTAAACTGAACTCTCAGCTAATGCGGTCTGAATTATGGTTCTTTTAAATGTTTGGAAAAATGGAGTGGTAGGGATGCGATAGGATGAGGGAAATTTTGAGTCCAAGGGGTACGGATGAGTTAGGGACCAAAGGACATGGATGAGTCACTAGGAAGTGAGGGTTCAAGTAGAACAATATTTGATAAAGGATGACTGTTACGATAGGATAATTGATAGGAAGGAAAATGATAGGAATCCAATACTTTCGTTCTACTGATAAATTCACAAAAGTATTGTAGTATCGTAGTTTTAAGGACCAGAGAAAAGTGCAAGGGTGGGTCGACTAGGCGAAAGCCAGGCCCATCGGAGAAAACCATTGGCGACAAACAATTCACCGATGGGTTGGCAATGTTTAACGAGCACGGGGTAAGAAGAGGAAGAAGCCTATAAGGATTTCCTCAAAACAGAAAAAGGACTAGTGTTGAATAGAAAACCGAGTTGTGAAGTCCTAAAAAGAGTTGATAATTAACCCTTTGCACTTGCTTCGTTTTCCAATGCGCCACTAGGGGCGGTAAATTCTGTGATGTATTTCTGCCACATGTGTGCATGTGCGCAAAAGAGAGTTCTAATGCTAATTGTTCGATGACACTGTTATCTCCTTTCCATAATTTCTATCACAGTTTATAAATAAACAGTGTAGCGACCTTTCTGCCCTCGCCACTAGGAGGGATTTAGCGACCACCTTTTCCGCAAGTGCTCAAGCCGGGCCACAGTTACTATACAGGGTGTTCGAACGAAGCTGGGAGAAAATTGAAGAGGTAACTCTATGCAACATTCTAAGACGAAAATCAAGAGTAACAATATTGCGTTTGACGCTTTGTTTATGAGTTATAATTAGTTAAAAAACGGGGTATCTAACGCCTGAGAGCAGGCAAACGAGGCGCCACGGTCGGTAACGTCGCAGGCTGCACAGTACCGTGGCGTCTCGTTTGCCTGCTCTCAGGCGTAAAATAGCCCGTTCTTTAGTTGCTTATAACTAATAAACAAAGCGTCAAACGCAATATTGTTACTCTTGATTTTCGTCTTAGAATGCTACATAGAGTCACTCCTTCAATTTTCTCCCAGCTTCGTCCGAACACCCTATATATACGAGTTCTGATCTCTCTTCCTATCCCTGTGTCTAAGGCATGAGCCTGCTAGGTAGCCTTACTGATGAATCCTCTAGCAGGCCTCAGACGAAACACCCTTTTCCATTCCTTTTCCTTCTCTCTCTCTCTCTCTTGCACAACAGTTACATTACAACACACAAACAAGGGAGCGTTTTCTCGAACGAGTGGAAAGCCATAATTACACCGCGGCATCGTCTAATTAGAATTGCCAGGGACGAAACGCGTCTTCTGTCCGACATAACGTGACGAATTAATGGGGCGTATTGCAATCACCGCGATCCGTTGATCGTTTTTGTTCCATAGGATTCATAGCGGCCGATCCTCACGGGACGATCACCGTTCCGTGAAGATCTCTCTGTCCATTTCACGCACGCTGGCTTCGAAACCTTCTTTCTTTGCGATCAGTCAAGACATCGAGAATGGTTCTAGGTCAACGTTTACGATACGTACAGTCGCGAATTTGTTCACATACCATGACTCGAAAAAGTATTCGTATACGATGCGTAGTAATGCAATTTTAGGAAAGTGTAAAAAGTTCTTGAGTTGAGCGATAGCCATGTGTGTTTAGAATATTTGGACTCGAGTGTTTCTAAAACGCGAAAGATGAGCACTTGAGAAAACGTCACGACTGAGGAATTTTGGGTAAACGTGATCGAATGAATCGAGTGAGTAAGGTTGACGATTAGAAAGAAAGGAAACGAGTGTTTGGAAGAATATAGAGCGCAAGGCTGAAAGAGTTTGATTGTGAAGCCAGAAAGAGTGTGGTTGTGAAGGAAGTAGTTGAACTATGAACGTCATAGTTGCTAAGTTTTAAAGTCGTTTAAGTTGTTACTATTAGACAGTTTTAAATATAAATTTATTAATATTCTAATTACTTCACTTTATTTTATTCTCAACTGAGCCTTATCATCTCACTCTACTAAACAAATAGAAAGTAAGAATTTCCTATATAATAAAACGTTCGGATAACGAGGACTCTAATTTTATCTCATGACGTCATGTTAAAAAGTATACGTATTCATAAAATATATATATTTGTTATTTATATAACTAGTTCATATCTAATTTTTTTAATGTCGTAGGTATATAGCAATTATGATGTATTATAAATAAAACAGACTTTGGGAAAAAATTAATTTGATCTTCAAATTTTCATTACCACTGAATTTAAAAATATCGTACAATATTCTTTTTCAATTTTAGCAAACATACTTTTTTAATATTTCCAGTTTTTTAAGAAATGTCTTCTTCTTTATAACCACCATCTTTTCTAAAAATATTTGTTTCCATAGTTTTTAGTTTTCTAAGAAATACTTCAGCGTTTTCCAGTTAAATGTATATAATTTATGCAGTATAATTATTATATACGTAAGAATATTAATTTATTCTCGTCTGAAAACGTGAGGACATGCTAACAACGATTCGTTGAGATCATAAAAAGAAAAAATTTTATTCCTGCGTAAAAACGGCTCATTTCAACATCGCTGACACGCATTAATCAAATGCTAAATGAGCAGCGAATAGGTCACACAAGCAACTCCGATGCATTCTGGTCACGTAACGATATTTTTACAACGAAGAGGAGCATGGTAAAATTAACATACGCATATATTACGCCTTCCATTGGATCCAGTTTTAATTGCAAAATTCCAAACGTTGCAAATGGAGTCCCTTGATGTTGGAAATTGAATACAGAAATACAGAAAAGCAAAAATTAATCATAAACCAGCTTTCTCTTACCGTACTTTCTCAAGGGCTTCTTTCAAGAAGCTAAGCCACATCTGGCATTTTAGAAAGTTCGAAAACAGGGGTTGTAAGAATTTCGACCACTACGCTCTGCCACTCTTGTGACAAAACTTGCTAGGTGCGGTCAAAATTGCCATTCCTCGTGCTATATAAAAGTATTAATAAAATATCAAAGTATTATTTCACAAATAAGAGTTCATTTCATTTAGCAATATAAAACCCCATTCCCAATACTTGAAATCCATCCTCTAATCCTTACACCTAATCCTTAGTACAGTTATGCTCACCCTATACGTTGAAAGTTATATGAACCGTTTATTTTGAAAATGGTGCAAGTCCATTTAAAAAAAAAAAGATGAGATATCACGTAATTTATGCTTAGTTCAGTGTAAACTTTTTATTTATAACTAATTAATATTTAATGTCTCAAAAAAATTCCCATGCTTTGTTCGATTTAAAATTGGCCGATAAAAGAAATTGCGTAACCATTGATTATGAAAGTGGTGTAAATCCAATTTCCATGGACAGGTGTCAAGCATTACGAAAAAAGAATTTCTTGTACACACCATAGGATTATCATTATGTCATAAAAGAATGTGAACAACATAATACAATTCATTTTACATGAAATGAAACGAGAGGATTTCGTTTCAATAAAATAATCTACCGAACGCAATCAGAAAACAGATTAAAAACAAATCTTTGTATTATTTTCGTAAGTTCAATTATTCTACTCATCCAAAATAGTCTCATAAAATTTGTAGAAATAAATTTCTAAAACCTTAGAATTATACATGTTACAAATATTTTTATCACTAAACATATGCACATACCCTTTCTTACTATAAGGGGTCATTTGTCCCCTTATGAAATGAACGTTAATTTTTAGAAAGAAATTCTTAATTTATTAAAGAAAATAATTCGCAACATTTTTGTAGGCTCTGATCTTTATTCTTTGACTATTAATATGGGACTGCAACTTCTATTTCGTTTAGCTATAGAGAGCTTATTTGGAGGAATGTTGCTTGTGAATCTCCAATAAGAGTCCTATCTGTTTATGGGTTACGTCGTATGTATCCGATCGAGTCGTTTGGGTGCTCATACTGAAACCAAACACACATATCAGATTCAGATAAATGAAACTACAAATTGAGAAATTTATCTAAGTTCAGAACTAAAGTTCCAGTTGAAGAATTGCAGAAAAGTATGCAAATTTCGTAAGGGGTCAAATAACGTCCTCGTTGTACATAAGATATGCAAGAAATTTTTTTCAGTAAAAAAATAAGCTAAAAGAAAAATGGAGAGCGAGAAATTGACTAATCAGATGATATAATAATTTACAGAAAGTCAGATCAGCGAAAGAAATAACAATGAATGTACTGCTTGTATTTACTTCTATAAAGTAAATTTTTAAAGGGGTCATTTGACCCCGTTTGGTACGCTTAGCGTTAAAGCAACGATTTCTTCACCCGTTTGAATCTCTTCGCAGGCGATTCGAGAGAAGACTGTGAAAGGTAATTCCTCGAATACGCGTGTTAATTACAGAATGCGCAAGGATACACTTATGGAGGTCGTGCGAATTTATCGAGATCGCGGGGAAACCAGTATGTTATATAAACCACCCCGTTAGAATGGCACGCGGAGGACGATTAAGTTATGGGCGCTCGGGGTCGTAATTAACCCTTTCGCTGCGAGCGGTGAGACTATAGTCGCTCAATGACTGGTGCTCGTTATGTACGAACGTTGTATATACAGGCGCCCTTCGACTTGCGCACAGTTCGCTATTTTGCACATTTTTATAAATTCAACTTTTTAACACCAGAACTACCAGAGCAGTCAAACTGACCAATTGGTGATTATTCATAGCAACCTTATAAATTCACTGTGATGAAGCTTCCAAAATTTACTATAATTTTGTGCAGAAGGTATAAATAAAGATTTGTTTTCTGTATATTCGATATTTTTTCATGTAATTTTCCATTTGATCTCTTTCATGCAAATAAGTACACTATAATTGTCAGCAGCTATAGTGTTAAAGGTGCATTAACACTAGAACTACCAGAGCAATTAAAGTGACGAACTGGTAATTATTCATAGCAACCTTATAAATTCACTGTGGTAAAGCTTCCAAAATTGAGTATGATTTTCTGCAGAAGGTTTGAATAAAAATTTGTTTTTTATGTAATTTTTAATTTGATCTGTTCCATGCAAATAAGTACACTATAATTGTCAGTAGCTATAGTGTTAAAGGTGCATTAATACTAGAACTACCAGAGCAATTAAAATGACCAACTGGTAATTATTCATAACAGCCTTATAAATTCAGTGAGATGAAGCTTCCAAAATTTACTATGATTTTCTGCAGAAAGTATAAATAAAAATTTGTTTTCTATGTATTCAGTATATTTTCATGTAATTTTCCATTTGACCTCTTCCATGCAAATAAGTACAGTATAATTGTCAGTAGCTGTAATGTTAAAGGTGTATTAATACTAGAACTACCAGAGCAATTAAAATGACCAACTGGTAATTATTCATAACAGCCTTATAAATTCACTGAGATGAAGCTTCCAAAATTTACTATGATTTTCTGCAGAAAGTATAAATAAAAATTTATTCTCTATGTATTTAGTATCTTTTCATGTAATTTTCAATTTGATCTCTTTCATGCAAATCAGAACACTATAATTGTCAGCAGCTATAGTGTTAAAGATGCATTAACACTAGAACTACCAGAGCAATTAAAATGACCAACTGGTAATTATTCATAGCAGCCTCATAAATTCACACAACTTCCAAAATTTACTACGATTTTCTGCTGAAAGTGTAAATAAAGATTTGTTTTCTATGTATTCAATATCTTTTCATTTGACTTCTTCCATGCAAATAAGTACACTATAACTGTTGGTAGTTCTAGTGTTATGCCTCTGTGGTCTGATGTCCCCTCTGGGGGGACATCCTGAGTCGAGCAGGCTACTAGGCTGCCCCCTCTCAGGAGACATCAGATTTTAGCCATCAGATTACAATGTTATTTCGATCAATACTTTAAAGCACAGTTTTTAGTGCATACCTTTTTACATCCCTCTATTTTCGAACATTCAACATTCGCAGACACTTTCAGGAACCAATCATATGAGAAAGTCGAGGGGCCCCTGTATTGTAATCATATTCCTTTCTTAACCAACAATAAATAAATCTTATTTTTATAACACTACACTTATTTTATAGTTTTTAACACATTGTTGACCGGTCACGAGTTGGGTCAATACGTCCTCGGAGAGCATACAGTCTAATTGTTGTTCTACATACCACAAACTGTGTCTTTCGTTAATAAAACCCATCAAATTGTGTCCCCTTTGAAACAAAAAAAAAATTGTTTGTCCTAGAAACGACTAATCGTTTCGTTCTTTTTTTTACATATGCTAATGAATCGAAATAATGGTGCTTCTCATTTAACGCACAAACATGCATAATGGAACCGCAGGCTTGTGCATCTTGCAAATATCTTTACGCATAATACAATTAAGTCTCGTCGAGTCCGCGTTGCTGCCAGCTAGTAGTTCCGGTAATTAATTAACGGCAGAGGGGGTTGAACCAGTGATAAAGTCCGAAGCTGGGTTATCAACGGCGAAATGAATGGCGTTAAAGTCTAACGAGGCAGAGATTAGAAACGATTTTTCATTATAATCTTTATTGACAAATGCCTGCCTTATAATTAACTATGTATGCACTCAATTTTGCGTTAAAAATTTATAACTTAACTTGCTCCGAATTAATATAATTCATAAAAAATTGTTGGTTTCCATTGGAAGATACTGTAGCTAGGGAATATAACTATTAAGACATTGTGTACATTTGTAAATTCTTAAATGTTGGTATATGTTTTTTATTTATCAGTTTAATTAATTAATTAATTAATTAAATTTTTATTTACCAGTTTATCGTGTAACAATAAACGTGGCAAATATAACAAACATAACAAACAAATCAAATTATTTCGTGTCGTGGATATGCGTATGTAGGGAAATATTAAAACGAGATATCTGGTCACTCGTACGCAATGCGTTAAAATACTTAATACCTATTGTAAGCGTCAGTACTCGATAAAAGTGAAATAACCGGTCAGCATGTCTGCTACTGCAAAAAAAATGTGAGAATTTCAGAATAAATGGCTAATATTTTAGAAATTATTATTATTGAGAAGAGAATACTTTGGTGAATGAGAGTGATAATTGCTTGTGGTCTGTTTTTAACATTCTTGGACAGAGATAATGATGCAAATGTTGACCAAGTAGTAAATGATTACTTAAATATTCTCAGTGTTATACTTGAAATAACTTTTAGTTCCGTTTCAAACACCACATACAGTGGCTCCAAAAAGTATTCGTACACTGTATTATAAGGAAATTCAACTACTTCTGAAATTCTAATTTCAATGAAACTTTATGTGTCTACAGAACATAGTATGTTCTGCATGGAATAATTTTTTCGACGACAAAATATCTTTTAAGGGGGCTGGTAACGAATCTCAAAGTTTTAACGATGTTTTACGTTTTGAGTACAAGCTTTTCCGTAGTCTTTTTTATGACGGGTGATAGAGTATTAAAAATTAAACATTTTCTATTTGAAAGGTTTTGCTTCATCAAATACAATTATAAAGTTATCTTTAAAAAATGAGAGAAAACTCGGAAACTTCAACGCTGGTTTCACTCCTTTAAAATGGCATTTAGATGAAAAGAAGCGATTAATTCATACGTATACTATTACGATCTACATACCCACAAAGTTTTATTAAATACTTCTATCAGACTCAGAATTTTAGGGTTACACGAATTTATTTGTGACATAGTGTACGAATACTTTTTGGAGCCACTGTAAGTGAATTTATCTTTGGCCGCTGCATCAAACGTGTTTGAATGAGTATCATTGTTGTAACACTGATATCTTCTTGTAGAACAAACTTCGTGAGATCAAACAATGATTGTATTTTTAGCATTCGGATATCAAGTTCAGTCAATAGTCATTTCTAGTTCATAGATCCAAAGAAGAGATAGCTGTCGCTGCTTGAATAGCTCGGTTGCTCAATATCTTACTATCTGATTCCAATGAAGTATTCTCTTACACACTTGATATATTTATTTTTTTTTCACCACATCAATCAGTGCCAAGAGCCTCGCATTTAAAACTATAATACTATTTAAAATACTATTTAAATTTAGGTATTTAAAATACTATTTAAATTCAAGTATTTAAAATACTATTTAAATTCAAGTATTTCAAATACTATTTAAATTTAAGTATTTAAAATTATTTAAAAAACAATAATCTTAGAAAAAAAAAATAATTGTAAGCTACTTTTAGGTAACAAATGTTAAATGTCACATCTTTGGTAGATCCAACTATAATGTTTTTGAAATTCATCCATATTAACCCATTAAATACCAATGTATTTGATACATTAGATTTTTACGATGTAAGTCCCAATGTTCCCATTTGAAAACAAATATAAAAGCGAATCACTTGTAGTTTTATTCGGTTTAATATTTTTTAAATTATTTTTTATGCGTTTCTTATAGTGCATATTCTGTAAAAAATCCGTCTAACAATATAGAAAAAAGCTGGTACTTAATGAGTTAAATCCCAGATTTCAAACTTGGTTCATCTCTTTCACCACTGATAACTTCTGTGTAATTCAACTTTGTACATTTACATTATTTATCAATTGTTTACTGAGTCCAAGAACAGTAAGCTCATAGACCAGCTTGAACAAACCTAAATTTCTATTTCATATCAACTTTTGGTAGAATCTAAGATTATAGATCACTTTATCATCTTTCAATTGTTCTAAAGACCAAGTCCAAAGACCTTCGATTAACAAATTCTTCTATTCGACTCTTCTTCTAAATTCTCACTATAACTTATTTCTTTCAATGCAAACTTCATCAAACTCCAAACCAAATCCGTTGGTATTACATATGTGAAATAATTAGGCTACATTCATGTTAAAAAACAAGATGCTACAATGTGAATCGACTAGTGTGGTTGATTACGTTAACTCAACATTGGGTTAACACTAATTGTAACACTAATTATATACATATATCCAGTCAGAATAAAGGTTGTATTCTTTCGAAATCAATACAGATAATTTTAAATTCAATATAATAAACAATGCATAAAATAACTTTTAGATAATAATAAAAAATGCATTTCCATTTTTATTTTTGAATGTAGAGTTCTCAACCAAATTTTAAAACCGGTTATTCAACAGGGCGTGATACGATTAGTGTTAATGAAGATAATCCCTATAGCAGCATCCAAAACGTTCAAACTGCACACGCATTGGTTTACGTAACGCTGCTGCTCGACGACACAGAGCTGAACCAGAGAGGGACAGTACTTGCGTGACTAGTGCAGCCAGAAAAATAAACTAGACTTTAAGGAGTGGGGGTAGCGTGACGCGGCGGCCCCCGTTGCCTCTCACCTCGTACAGCGGAGTGGGGGAAATAACAGGTGTCACGGAAGCAGAGCTGTCTGCAGTTCTGTGTAGAGTCGTATAGAAGCTCAAATCAGCTTTCTGGCCGTAAAAAGATAAAAAATCCTGACTAACTCAGACAATTTAATTCTGAGTGTCATTAGATTCGTAAATCCTTGCAGATCTTTGTTTGAAGTTTCATTTGTAAATAAATGTTGCTTAACTTGAGTAATTTTTATGTCAAACTTGGCAATTTTTGCCGTTTTTAAGAATGCTATTTGTTACCTTATGTTCCTGTTCGTAGAAAATGATAATGTTAACATATAATTATTATGGGTTTCATGGATTTTGTAGAGGAAAGTGCGTACTTTATTTTCCTAACAGAAACATTAGAAAAGTCTTTTATCACATTTTCGTAGTTACAGGTGCTCAAAGATGATTAATTTTTTAATGCATTAGTTTTAATTTTTAAAGTAGAACTTATCGTATTGGTCCAATTTGGTCAAAGTAGGATTGTATACCAAAAATTTTATTCTACGATATATGAAAAATTCAACTGCATTAATCGTTTAATAATCAATGCCAATAAGTTTGCGTATATGTAGACTTCTCCTCTTATACCACTTTCATACAGAATTTAAGTAATACTGTAAAATTATGACAACTTATATAAATTTCACAAGTTTATAACCAAGGTATGCTTTTTGTTATGTTTAGCAATAATTTGTCATTTCGTTATTCGTTCATTTGTTATACAGTTTATAGGTTTATAAGTTTACAAGGTTCTATACATATATTTACAATCTTTTATTTTTCCTTTTATATTTTTCCTTTTATCTCTATATTATTTGTATATAAGGGGAATCAAACCCGTAAATGAATAAATAAACAAAAAAATAAACGAATCAATAAATAAATAAGTGGCATATTCGAGGTACACGGCTATAACGAAACAGTCCTCTATTTTACGAGTTGTCTGTTCATTACCGCGGCGAGTGCAATAAACTGAGCAAAGGCACAGGACGAAAAAACCGAATATCGAATGTCGCCGATATCTCAAGCTGTCTCGCTCACTCACAGCCGATTGCACTCTCCGCGGTAACTATCGTTCTGCACAGTGGTGGAGATGGCGAGATAAATTACAGCGAATCACGAAAAACCCCACTTATAACGAGACAAACACTCCACAACTCCCGTTATGCCCCCCACTCCGCAGCATAGTGCGAGGCAACGAGCGCCGCCGCGTCACCGCTGCCTACCCCCCACTCCTTCCGTTTGAAACCTAGCTTATTTTTCTGGCTACGCTGGTGCATGACGGGGACTTGCGGCTTACCGCGCGCTATGTAGGTCCGTCTGGAAGCCAAGGCACTCGTGTTACGTCTACATGCTGTCACGGCGCTGTGCGTCCATCGCCTCGTAGCCTCTGCCTCGTGCGAGAAGCGCGGAAAACTCGAGTCGAGGCTGGCTCGAAACGTTCTCCTGGTCGGGTGGAGGGGCACCGTTGCGCTTCTCCTCCCGTGTCCCCCTTTTTCAGCATTTTTACGCGAGCTTTTAGTACGCTCCCGTGCATCGTTCGCGGACGATAGTAACGCGAACGAAACTGCTTCAGTTTCGTTTTCGAAGACAGTTTTCTCGTAACGGACTTTTTTGTTGTCCGCTCGACGCGTTACTCGGCCGATGGGGTGCGAAATCGTGCACATGCGCGAACAATGGTGCGCGATTTAGCCGGTCGATCGAATTCCTGTAAGGTTTCCGCGGTTCCGAGTTCTTTGAGGAAGGTCGCGTTCCATTGACGCTTCGTGGACTGGGATTGGGTGACCAGGTCGAGGGGCTGTTAATTTTGGTTCGATGACATTTTCTTCTTTTTAATCGGGTTAGGGGATTGAGGTGTACAGTAAAGGTCCCTATTATTCGAACGTTCATGATTTGAACGTTGTAGTCGACTCTTCTGTTATCCGAACAGAGTGCCGTGTAATAATAGCCATTTGTTTCAATAAATCATGAAGTTCAACGATGAGAAAGACATCGTTTGACATCCATTTAACACATTCGTCGCCAAGCGTGATTCGGCTGAGCTTCTCGCTGGGCCCAAATCCAATTGTATACAAAAATTGGGCTAAAAAAATATAAAAACAGCAAAAATTTTTATTCTCTATTTTTATTCTATGTATTTTACATTTATATATATATATATTATACTTCAATGCTTATTCCACTGAATTCCTTTTAAGATTTCAATTTTAAATCCTATTTAACTGTAAGAAAAAATATGGGTGACCACCAAATATGGGTGACGTGGCGACGAACGTGTTAAATAATTGAACTTGAGTGTAAGAAAAAGGTAACAGTTCCGTTATTTGAAAATTATTTTATCCACGCTTTTATCGTATTAATTCATAATAAGTGGGAGGTTTTACCGTATTATCTATCATTTTGCAAGAATGTCTTTCGTTTTCGTTGTGTTCCTGGCATTCTGTTAATTTGCGCGCTCGTTTAACCTTTTGCGCTCGAAAGGCGACTATTAGTCGCCAAATAATAGTTCTGCAAATTTTCAGATTTTAGTTAGCTTGTTTGTTAGTTAGTCTCAGAGGATAAATAGTCATGTGTGCACATTTTAATATACTATTTAACTAAACTAAATGACATTTAATATATGCGAATGTTGGTAAGTATTTTGCAGTTGAAAATCTTTGAAGACAGTATCATCAGACGACTAACAGTCACTTCTCGGGTGTAAAGGGTTAACTTTTATCGTGGAATTTAAAGAAGGCGAAAATTTTGACGGTTTGCAGTGGTTCTAAACCTCTCGAAGTCTGTCACAGATAACGACCGTGTTTGAGGGCCCCGAATCGGTTCGAGTCTGGTTCAGAGCCCAAAACGTTTAACCCATTAACTGCCACGATCCTCATTTGGGGATTTTTGAATTTTACGTATACCACTTGGCGCGACGAATATATCAGGTGCGTTTGACAGTTTAATCCATTCACTGCCAACTACGAGATATCTACAAGTTTAGATTGATTGCAATCGATCACGGAATAAGTTTACAGCCGTTTCAGTTACGAATTACTAGAAAGGATGAACAAAAACCTTATCTAGTAGTATCTTTTTATAAAAAGCAATAAATCTTCTAATATCACGTTTTATCAACAAAATAACCCATACTTTCCTTAAAATGAAATCTTGGCGCCCAAGGCAAAACGCTCTAAATTTGCCCGGCAGTGAATGGATTAACCCTTTCGCTTCGAATGTCGGATATAAATGGCTCAAATAATACTCTACCCTAGTAACGATAAAAATGTACATATAAACAATATTTACGAACCACAGTACTATGTTTCCCAACGTGGGGCCCACGTCCCACAGGGGGGCAATTCGAAAATACTTTGCACTCTATATATGTTTCGAAATTTTACTTACTGTATTTTGTTAACAATTTCATAGTGATTTCTCCTAGAACCTATCATTTATGTTTCTTAAGTGAACAAATCAATTTCTTAATGTTAAAAAGTATGTATGTTACATAGGGGGGGGGGGGGGGGCATAAAAACTTGAGAAAGGTTAAGGTGGGGCATGGCACAAAAAAGGTTGGGAAACACTGCTTTATATTGTCCTCTCGCCATAAACTTACGTCCGCTACTGTATGTCAAGGGGTTAAAATCGAGAGCCTTCTCTCTAGTAAGCGACCTGGTCCCAACCACCGGCTCCCAGGCGTCTCCGTTTCACCGTCGTAGCCCACGATTTTCCCTCGAGAGTCTATCTGTCGAGCCCAGGGCAGGAGAAGGTGTGTTCCCCTAGGTCGGCGCCCGTGTCACCCTTCATCTATCTCTCTCTCTCTCCTTAACACAGTTCGCGAACACGAGGAGGAACCGTCTTTGCAAAAGAGAGCGAAACAGCCTGTGCGCGGGTAGGAGGGGGGCAACGTGTCGGATTATCCGTGACTGGCCTGTGATCGGACCTAGAAAGGCGGCTGTTCTAAGGTTTCCGCGTCGGCCGTAGGAAGCCAGCTCGTGGACTTGGGCTCGTGTCCGGCGTGTAGCGAGACGCGAAACGACGCCGTGGAGAATCGTGGCAGAGCTACATCAGGTAGCACTGTCTCTTCCCCCGTTGCCTCTGACCCCCTCCCCCTTCTGACCGCGGGGATGGACAAGAACGAGAGCGCGAACGAGGGCGCAAACGAGGGCGGAAGCTCGCCGGACACGGTGATCGCGCGCTCGTCCTCCGAGGAGGAGCGGAACAGGCACGCGTGCACCACTTCCGGCGAGTACGTGACCGTGGGCGAGAGCACATCCAGCCTGGAGACGGTGACAGGCGGCACCGGAACGGCAGTTGTCGTCGGCGCGGACTCGCCGGTCAACGAGGAGCGGAAGAGGGGCAGATTCGGCGCGCTGAAGAGCAGCTTCCGGAAGGAGGGAGGGCTGTTCAAGATCAGGAAGAAGAACAGGCAGCAGCTGGACGAGCCGGCTGCAGAGGCCGAGCCGGATGCCCAGGAGAAAGGTTCGAAGGTGGTGCTGGCCTCGAGGGGGGTCTAAGTGGTTTTGGTTCCGTTTTTTGGCCATTTTTTAGCCATTTTTTGGCCTTTTTGGCCATTTTGGGGGGAATGGTTCCTGTAGCGAGAGATACGTATTCCAGGACAGAGTTTGTCGACGTTGGTCCTCGTTTGTCGTTGAGGTGAAGTGATTTGTTGGGATTGCTTCTTCCAGAGCAGTGTCTCTCAACCTGTGTATGTGTGTTCCAGAGCAATGTTTCCTAACCTCACACAGGGCAATTGTGTGAAGTGTTTGTCTGGGGAGGGAGGTGAGGTTACCTCTGGATGTAGGTTTTTTAAGTGTGTTCAATACACTAATGTACGTGATGCACGAGTACAGTGGTGCATTGCGTGTACAGTGACTCGTGAAGTTGATCGAAAAATTTTGCGAAATTTTTCATCGAATGCAACTGTAATTTTAATTTTAATGATAATTATTTGAATTTTAATTTTAATCGAACAAACGTTCCTCTTTTGGCATTGTACAGTTTTCAGTTAATCATTGCAATTTATAAACTGCGACTGTGTTCCGGTTTGATAAAAAATAGAACAAACTAAAATATTCGATCAATTTCGTGGGTTACTGTGTTTTACGTTTTTATTCGGGGTCCCTCTTGCGTTTCACTCTAAGTATGTGATGTAGTAATGCATAATCCGCAAGAATATTGCCAACATGAGAATATAAGAAAATGAAAACCCCTATATAGTGCGTTAAAATAATTAAATATCAGGTTGAAGTTATATTTTAATTGCACTGAATTTCTAAACACTATTTTCAAAGTGTCCTTTCTATCATAAGTGTCATTTCTACGGCAAATGACATCTTTTTCGTTATGAAGGTAAAACAATAAAAATAGTTGTTGGTATAGTGTTGTTACATGCTCTTTTTATTATTTTAGAAGTTACTAACACCACAAACTAGATTTTTATCACGCAAACAGAAAAAGATATTTTTGCAGTTTTTAGCACTTTATAGTATGTACCATTTTCGGTACAAATGTCATTTGGGAATAACATTTATTCGAAAATACCTTACCAGGGAACGAGTTAAAAAGGTTTTTTTTCTATGAGGGGATACAGTTCATTTAGCTACTGTAAAAGGGGGTAAGATCTCAAAAAGAGTTGAGAAACACTGTTCTAGAGCACTGTTCTTAGACAGGAAGCCTTATTTCATTTAGTTTTTGATTCAGACTCAGTTAATGGTAACTGAGAAGAGTCCTAGTATTTTACTATTTAATTATATTTATTTTTTCTCTTCGTTTATTAAGATTAAGCTTCGTTTACTTATTTTCAACCCTTAAAAAGAGTTTCTAGCAGAGCAACCCTTAAAAATCATGCACCCTGATATAAAATGGCTATTGCAGGGGCCCACTATCTCTATTCTAATATAATTAAGAAGTTTCAAATTTTAATGACAGGTTAGGTATAGTAGGTCAATGAATGTATATTAATAGAACAATACAGTTTAAGAACCTATATTCTTCAAGAAATCGCATTTCATGGCATACACCTCAATTATGTCAATATAATTTTCTAAATTGAAATAGTTCTACAATGTTTTATATTAAAAACTTACATATTCCAATTAGTACAATTACACTCATGTATTTATTTTTCATAAAATGTAAAAGTAGCTTAATAATAAGATTTCTGGAGGTCTCTTTAAGTCCATATGTCTTCAGCCACTTATCCTTCAGATATCAATTTCTGCGTGGAACAGAGTTTGAGAAACGCTGCTCTATAACAATTTACAGAGTTTCTTGAGATGGTCGAGGATTCGTTTGCATTTCCAATAATATGAGAGAAAATTGTTGATTGACATGGATCTAAATGTCGTCGATTAACCTTATTTCGTTGAATGAAGTGACTTTTAGAAGTTTCAGAAAAATTCGTTGAAACTTCTTACAAATACTTATTACAATTCTGATGTTGGTTACACGTTCAGCTTTTAAGTATGAAACGGTTGAGAGAATCGAGAATAATTTTGAATTTCTAACTTAAAACAGGCGACACTTGGGAAGCACTTGTTTTAATCGTTGCGATACTCGACACGCGAAGTGATCGATGGAACACTTCCGTGGATCTATGAACGGATTCTTCGAGGTGTTAATCGCCTTAATGGGTACTCGGCATCTTCACGGTTATTGAAAGCCACCAAGCTCGTTAATTACAATGTATTTATACGGTTGACTTCGTTCCCTTGGACTAATTTACGTAACGCTTAAGCAGTTCTTAAGCCTACATCAATTCTGTTTAAGCATTTTCATGAAGCATTTCTTAGACTGAACATTTAAAGGTTTCAAGACTTTTCCGTATTTAATTTCCGATACTTCTGAATATTCTCATATATATTGCAATCGAAACTATAAATGTAATTTAATGCAATTAAATTAACCCCTTGCACTCGAGATGCGACCGTTAGTCGTTTAATGATACTAACTTTAAAAATTTAAAAATTCGAAATATTTACTATGATTCATGTATATTAAACTTCATTTAGTTTAGTTAAATCGTATATTACAATTTACATATATGACTATTTAACGTCCGGGTCTGAACTAACGTCTGAAAATTTGCGAAACTATCATATGCTAGGATTACGATGTCCCATGAGAGGGGACAGCCGAGTGCAAAGGGTTAATAATAAGTTATTAATTCGTTATTCGATTCAACGTATATTTTTCTACGGTGAAGTGGGATAATTTGAATTTTTTTTTAAATATGTCTTGTATTAAAATAATACAAGCATTCTAGTTACTAAAGTAAATGTACTGAAAGATATAGAGGTTTGGATCACACAGCTTCATATATTATAACACTTAAAGAGAAATCTACAAAAACACTTTAAAATTCACTTGTAACAAATCTGTTTTACTATAAACGACAACTAGATAATAACTCGACGTTACTTCTAAATTGTAAACTTGGTAAATTTTCACTTTTAATTCAGACCCTAATTCTCGAAACTCTAGGCTTTGGATTCTGGTTCAATCTTCCTGTTTCAACTACTATTCTATATTTCTATTACTTTATGCAAAACCTTTTCTCGTCTTCTCAGAATGATATTTACTTTATTCAGCTACATCTGCATTAAATATACAATCTATACTAGATATATATAATTTATGTATCTATTTTACTTATCACTTACAGTCCAACCATTAGCAAATCGAACATACTCCATAAGATCCCATTTAAACCTTCTATTTATTTGTGCTGTTTCGCCTCTTTGAACGGAGAATATACAATATACAGTAGCTCAGAAAAGCATTTATACACTATATTGCAAGAAAATTTTTAATTTCTTCATTTTTTAGTGTTTAAAAAAAAGTTTCTTATTTTTAACGAAAGTTTGCGGATATGTAGAGTGCAGTGTTTATGAATGGATTAATTTTTTGTTTGGCTTAATGTCACTTTAAAGAGACGAAGCGAACGCTTAAAGTTTCAGAGTGTCTTTTTCTCAAGTGAAACCTTTTAGATAAACGGTGTTCAATTTTTAGTACTCTGTCATCTTGCCATAAAAAGGATTCCCAGAACCAATAATACTCAAAGCACAAGCAAATGTTGAAGCTTCAGCCTGAAATTTCATTTCACCCTCTCGAAAAGACTTCCCTTCGCCGAATAAAAATCCTTCCAACGCATGACCGACTATACCCGCAGAAAATTGCATCGAAGCCAGACCTCGAGCAAACAATACCGTGCAAACACTGTTCCATCTATCACCCACGATCCATCGATCCGCGTTGACCATCGATCCACCGCTACCAAGTCACCCCACTGACCAGCCACCACCAACTCGAGTATACATACTCCATGGGACCCCATAAAACCAGGCGTTTGTCTCTCCCGTGACAGAAGCGGATCGCAAGCGGAGCCCGGAGGAGGAGGTGGACGATCGCAGGGGCGGGGGTGACGGGGGCCCGTCGTCGGTCCTGAAAAAGAAGAAGAAGAAGTCGCACTCGCTGGTACGCAAGCTGAGCCTGAACAAGTTCCGACTGCTGACGGAGCAGGAGCCCAGGCACACGCCCGAAGGAGGTGACAGCAGCCGTTCGCAGAGCCAATCGTCGCAGGAATCGCCTAGCCTCTCGGACAGCCCGTCCAGAATCACGAGGAAGGGGCAGCAGCCAGAGGGGCTCGGCCATCGCGAGGCCGACGAGCGGCGGGACACGCCGCTGGACAGGGAGAAGGGGGGGACTAGGAAACCGGAGAAGTTGCACGAGACAGTGGTGAGCACCGTGACCGTAGTGCAGCGCAGGTCGCCGTCGTTCACCATCAGAAGCTTTCCCAACAGCCAACACGGTGAGCAGAGACCCTCTCTCGTTGTAGCTTCGTTTCCCTGGGCTGTGTTTTTCGGGTTAGGCTCGAGTTAGGTGCGGTGGAGAACGTAGCATGGTTGTTGTGTGGCAATTCGTTGCCACCATAGATCGTGCCTGAGGTATTTTCTATTTTGCGAAAGCTTTACCCAAACTTTTCCATTTATAGTATATCATGAGATATGTAACTTGAATTGTTTGTGTGGCAATTCGTTGCCACCATAGATCGTGCCTAAGGTATTTTCTATTTTGCGAAAGCTTTACCCTAACTTTTCCATTTGTAGTATATCATGAGATATGTAACATTAATTGTTTGTGTGGCAGTTCGTTGCCATCATAGATCGTGCCTAAGGTATTCCCTATTTTGCGAAAGCTTTACCCAAACTCTTCCATTTATGGTATATCATGAGATATGTAATGTTAATTGTTTGTGTGGTAATTCGTTGCCATCATAGATCGTGCCTAAGGTATTTCCTATTTTGCGAAAGCTTTACCCTAACTTTTCCATTTATAGTATATCATGAGATATGTAACCTTAATTGTTTGTGTGGCAATTCGTTGCCATCATAGATCGTGCCTGAGGTATTTCCTATTTTGCGAAAGCTTTACTCAGACTTGAATAATGTCCGTCGACATATGACAACCAGACTTGGGTGAACTTCATACACGTCGTAACAAAATATTGTTCTCTGGAATTCTTTTCTTATTTTCCTTTTCTTTCTGCATGCTTTTTCCACCAGTAATTTATGGTCTCCTTCAATGAGTTCCCGCCAGAATTTCATCAGGGTCCGGACATCCCTTTGTCTGTATTTTGTGACAGGGAAGGCACAAACACTTCGGTGCATACTTTCACTTTCTCTCCCAGTCTTCCTACTAAGACGTTTCTCTAGTTGCACCTTTTTCTAATTTATCCCTATCCTATCTTTTTTCTATCCTTCTTAACACTTAGCCGATCGAATGGGGAGATCTCCCATTTTATCCTCAACAGAGCACTGCAATTGATTCTATTTACTTTTGTTATTAGTTAGTCTCGAACCAGTACTGTTCAGAAATTTTCCAAAATACAATTTTTAATAAATTCAACATCAGTGTAGGACTAATTAATAACAAAAGTAAATGGAAACAATGGCACTGCTTTGTCAAGGAAAAATGGGAGACCCCCCCATTCGGTCGGCTAAGTGTTAAGAACTTGCTCTCTGGCGCCCCAGAACAGTTCCACAAAATTTTAGTGAATAACACGCCGTTACGCTGCGCGCAACAGTTGCTTTTGAGAAAAATTGTTTGTATTATAGCTAGTATTATAGATGAAATTTGGGGGGGTGGGGTGTCGTAGGGTTATTTTTGTTGCGGGGGCTGGAGTTGCTTTGATAATGAGTTGGACAGGAGTTTGATAGATAGGGATGGTATCAGACGTTTTTAGTTAGACTTGGAGGATTTTTGTGAAAAGACACCTTTCATTTATTTTGTTGTTTCTTTTTTATTTTTATTTTTTGATGGTTTGTGTGAGGGAAAATGGAGAAGACATTATTGATAGTTGATAATGGTTTGGAAATTTAAGGGTTATATTCAAGGATTATATTTTTGAATTAAATAACTTATTTGCTGCATTCTTTGCTACACAATTTAAGATGCAGAGATGAAATATCTGATTTTCCTTTTTTGTTAAATATAACTGGGATGGATATATGTTGTATGGATATGTAGTATCATAATATTTGATAATAATTTTGTGATAATAAATAAAACCGCTTTAGTATTGAGTCATTATATTTTCTAAATTATGTAGAAATATTACTGTATTTAGTCGCTCAAATTTAGAAATATATAGTACAGTTTAATGTATTATATTTTTGGGTGATAATAGAAATGTTTGTTAATCTAGATGGGTTGTAACAATTATTTAGCAATTATCCGATAGCTATACCCTGTGCCTGATTGATCTAATGAACTACACATGATTTTCATCAAATCAACATAGTTTGATGAATTTTTGTAACCAGTACCGTACTATACTGTAAGCAGTTTCTAGTTTGTTAAATTTGTTGCTCGCTAACAATTTAACAAATAACACTACGAATATTCTATATGATAAGTTATTTTTATTTTTATGTGCAATATCACCTATTAGTTGCCTAGTTTAACAGGTTACACTTAAATTAACTCAGCTACTTATTACTAAAAAATATGCGATAGTGCCATAATGAACAGAAATGTTTAACCTCGATGTATCGTTGTACGTTAGAATAATGCTTTTTACTACTGCTAATTCAACGTGTAATACTTAATCTTAAGTTTGAAATAATTCTGCACTTAACAAATTATTTAATCCACCTGCTCGATATGAACGTGTATACCGTTTAATTAATTTTAATTTTAAACAACAGTAACTTACTGAACTTCAATGTTCAACTTTATATTCACAGTACTCAATACTTAATAGTACTTAACAGTACTCAATACTTAATAGTGCTTAACGGTTCTTAATACTTAATAGTACTTAATACTCAATCTAAATGTAATGTGACATACTATCTACAGTAGCAGACAAAAGTTTAAGACCAAAGAGTTAACGAAATTAAACTAACTAATTTAAAAGGAATAGCATGATAAACAAAATTTGCATTCTTGCTTGCTAATGCTAATGAATAAATATACAATGCTAATCAATAAATAGTGTTCTACCATAATAACAATAAAAATGAATGTACAGGCAATATTTGCAGATCACAAAGTTATGTTCTACATTGACATCTCGTCTTCAACTTTTGTCCACTACTGTAACCATTTTTAATTTACTAAAAATAACATATTACATAATCTGTGCACATGTAACTTGCTTACGTTTTAAAATTGAATTCTCGCAAAAATAAATTACCAAGATAAATCTTGCTGATGAGTCCACCAGCCGTGGACGTTTGAAGCACCTCTTCCCTTTCCTTTCTCTTCAACCCCCCTTCATAACCCCCAAATCTCAACAATCACACAGATTCATCATTACCGTTATCATTATCGATTTTTATTTATCCTGCTATTTATTATTAATTAATTAATTTGTTTTCTTTGACCCTCTGGTCTTAAACTTTTGTCCACTACTGTACAACTTTCGAAGTATTCCTTCCTATCCCTGTATCTAACACATGGGCCTTACCAAGATAAGCCTTGCTGATGAGTCCACCAGCAGGCCCCGTTTGAAGCACTTCTTCCCTTTCCGTTCTCTTCAACCCCCCTTCATAATCTTCAAGTCTCAACAATCACACAGATTCATCGTTATCGATTTTTATTTATCCTGCTGTTTCTTAATTAACTAATTTGTTTTCTTTGACCCTTTGGTCTTAAACTGTTGTCCACTACTGTACAACTTTCGAAGTATTCCTGCCTATCCCTGTATCTAACGCTTGGACTTTACCAAGATAAGCCTTGCTGATGAGTCCACTAGCAGGACCCCGCTCAAAACACCTCTTCCCTTTCCTGTCCCTTTAGCTTCTCTTCATAACCTTTAAATCTCAACAATCACACAGATTCATCATTACCGTTATCATTATCGATTTTTATTTATCCTGCTGTTTCTTAATTAACTAATTTGTCTTCTTTGACCCTTTGGTCTTAAACTGTTGTCCACTACTGTACAACTTTCGAAATATTCCTGCCTATCCCTGTATCTAACACATGGGCCTTACCAAAATAAGCCTTGCTGATGAGTCCACCAGCAGACCCCGTTTGAAGCACCTCATCCCTTTCCTTTCTCTTGAACCTGTCTTCATAACCACCAAATCTCAACAATCACACAAATTAGTCATTATCGTTATCGTCATCGATTTTTATTTATCCAGCTATTTCTTATTAATTAATTAATTAGTTTTCTTTGACCCTTTGGTCTTAAACTGTTGTCCACTACTGTACAACTTTCGAAATATTCCTGCCTATCTCTGTATCTAACACATGGGCCTTACCAAGATAAGCCATGCTGATGAGTCCACTAGCAGGATCCCGCTCAAAACACCTCTTCCCTTTCCTTTCCCTTCAACCTCCCTTCATAGCCGCCGAATCTCGTTCTCGTCATCCATACTCGCGAGCCCCACGAGCCCTCATGAACCCCAGTTCCGTTTGTCTGCCCTGTGCGCAGATCTCGCGGCTGCGGAGAGGAGTCCCAAACCGGAAGCGCGGTGCAGCTCCACGTTCCCGTACGCGATCTCGAAATGGTCCGAGCAGACGTCCGCGAAGCACCTCGCGACGGATCAGCCGTTTAGGAAGTCGAAGCTGAACACCAAGTCGGAGTCAGAGTCCTGCATATCGAAGTCGTTGTCGTCGCCGCGCGAGGTCAGGCGGAAGTTGTCGCTGCTGGAGGAGAAACGGGCCATTTTCCAGCGCCGTCTGTTCGAGACAACCAGAGACTCGGATTCAAGTGAGACGGTGGTCGCCGTCACCATCGACGACGACGAGAGGAGTCCCGCCAGGGAGGAGGTGAAGCGGGAGACGGTGACCAAGAAGAAGGCCAGGCACATCAGCGTGAAGAAGTTCGACACGTTCTCGACGTTCGAGGGCACGTTCGACGAGGAGACCGGGGTCGGTTATCTGACAGGCATAGAGGAGGACCACACGGAGAGCTACGACAGGCAGAACGAGCATTACCCAGTTATGGGGCCCGCGGACACCATGGAGAAGAGCAAGGTGGTCAGCCAGGATAGCACGGTGAGTGTTGAGCGTCGAAACTGTTTTGTATTTCGAACGCTCCTCACACGTCGACTCGATGTGTGGGTAGTTGGTGCAGGAAATGAAAGTCAAGGTCGCGGATTATATGCGTTGACGTTCTGATTTCTATTTTTACCTATCTATCGGCTTAACCCTTTCGCTACGGCGGTTCAGTGGAGCCACTCCTGAACGGGACCTCCCACCGAAAGTGTGCACATTGCGCATGGATAGATATTTTAAAAGAAAAGGGATTTTTTTTTTTTTTAAATTAAGGGCTTAACGTCGCATCGACAGCGCGGTCATTAGCGACATAAACCGTTAGTTGTTGGTGCTAAATGTATTCATAAAGTTGTCTATTACTTTGGATGAAACTGAGGGTATTTTTGGCATTTTCTGTGTTGCTGAAGATTTCTTTTACTGAGTTAGGAACCGTTGCCTGGGTTTGTGAGGTCTCGTATTCCTTACAGAAAAATAAAATATGTTCGATGGTTAAGGGATGTTGACACCTGTCGCAATAGGGTGGAAAAGGGATTTTTATTTAAAACAATATACTGATAATATATACATAAGATATAAACTTACTTAATGGGTGAAGAAGGTCTCATTAACAATTAAAGAAAGTGAAGAAGTAATATATCAGCCACAAGAGGCGGTGCTATCCAAAAAACACGGTACTGTGCAGCCAGCGACATTACAGACCGTGGCGCCTCGTTTGCCTGCTCTCAGGCGTTAGATACCCTGTTTTTTTAAACTAATTATAATTCATAAACAAAGCGTCAAACGCAATATTGTTACTCTTGATTTTCGTCTTAGAATGTTG
Source organism: Tetrapedia diversipes (assembly GCA_033822845.1). Classification (NCBI taxonomy): domain Eukaryota; kingdom Metazoa; phylum Arthropoda; class Insecta; order Hymenoptera; family Apidae; genus Tetrapedia; species Tetrapedia diversipes. Next base: position 171,769 of record JAOPTO010001878.1, on the reverse strand, counting down.
CATAGAGTCACCCCTTCAATTTTCTCCCAGCTTCCTCTGTCGTTACCTACCGTGTTGCCCGTTTGCCAGCTCTCAGGCGTAAAATAGCCCGTTTCTTTAGTTGCTTATAACTAATAAACAAAGCGTCAAACGCAATATTGTTACTCTTGATTTTTATCTTAGAATGTTGCATACAGTTATCTCTTCAATTTTCTCCCAGCTTCGTCCGAACACCCTGTAGATATGAACATATGACAAGTTACACACTATCCATGAAATTTCGTTAAATTCTGAAAGAATCAAAGAAGGCTAGGTTATGTTGTACACTCCTTTCAATGAATTGACGAAAAACGTTGGGTTTCCGACATTTACCAATTAGTGCTGTTGATTTTCCTGATCACCACCGTTTTCTTGTGCCCTCAACGTGTTTCTTTTCGAAAGGATCAAGTGATTGGGTGGGAGAGTACTATGTTCTGTGAATCTGGCAATGTAGTAGAATTTTCTACGGGGACTGTTACCCTAATTAACCTAGTCGACAAGTGCTGGGGCTTGCATCGAATTCTTTTATTAGGAAATTCCTGTTTTATAACACAATTCGCTGTTCAAAGAAACATTTAAAAAGGTTTTTAATTCTTGAACTATTTCATATTGTTGCTTCTTTTGATTATTTGCAATAGATACTATAGATATTTTTCTTTTTGTTTAAGGGATAGATTTTTTAATTGAAATTGTATTACGTTCGTAACGTTATCTTTTTAATTTATTCATTCATGTTTTTAGTATTGCAATGCTGAATAGATTGTTTCAGAGAATTTAAACTGTTACCACTTCGCGAAGATATGCACGGTTTTACTACTTACTGTGCTTGATTTTACTTATCATAATGTTCATTAGTGTTCATGCAATATTATATATATATATATACTTTATATATAGAATGGTATATATAGAAATTAACTTAAAATCGTAAAATATATTTGTTTGTTTTTACTCCAAACTTCATTTTCGTGACAAAATTTATTTCAGACGTATAAAGTAGCATCACGTAAACTGAAACAATTTTTATTCATACTTCTGGATGATTAATTAATCTGGATAACTTTTGTATGCATGGCTAATTTCTAAAAATATGTCACAGTAAATGTACAAAATTTCTATAAAACATTATAAGAATCGTTTATAATATTTTAATTTTCCTCATAAAAATGAAATATTAAAATATTTAATTTGTTGATTAGTTAATAATTAATAATATAAAAGTTAATAATGATTAATATAATAATATATTTAATAAAAAAATTAAATAATATTATTAACTGTCACGATCCTCATTTGGGGATTTTGGAATGTAACGTAACGTCGTGTTACATGTGGACTGTATGGAAAAATGCCATAAATAACAGCTGTTCTTAAATATATAAATAATTCATACAATAAAAAGAAATTTTTTTCTTATTACTTTTTATTCGTGCAACCTGCCACAATCCCCATTTGGAATTCTTTAAAAACTATACAATATTTTAACAACGAAACATAATCTGAATATAATTATATTGTTACACAACTTTTTGTGCACATGCATAGCTTTTCCTGTCAAAAATAAAAAATAAAAATTTGTGAGTTAATGGGTTAATAAAAAAACATAATATTTAACATTTCAATAGAAATATTACAAGAAACGAATTACCACTTTGGTAGTTACAGTGTTAAACAATACGAGCGTAGAGAAAGGGTTAAAAAGTTCTCGCACGAGTGAGAGAGGATTATGAAATTCAATCTAAGCTTATCGACCAGCTTTAATTTTTTTTATCCGGTTTCCCTTTCTCGATATCGACACCCGCCTCGGTTTCAAAACACGTTCGCCGTTCTTTATCTCCGTTTTCCTAGCAGAAACGCCACGTGTAACTCTATGATGCAGAAACCGTAGCGTGAACGTGTTCTGCGGTCCAGGTTTTGCGGTTCCCGACTGACAGACTTTATTCTATCGCTTTTGTCTCTCGTGGCACTTTCCACGAGTGCTTGGCGAAATTCGTTTCGAACAATAATTTAAAATTGATTACACCCAATTTTGTTTTCACACGATTACAATCTCGATATGGAATTTTGTCTACATTTTGAGTTTGGTGTTCAAGGTGAACAGTACAATAGATTTTCGGACATTTTTTGTATATCTATTTGTAATATACAGTGGCTCCAAAAAGTATTCGTACACTATGGTCACAAATAAATTCGTTTAACCCTGAAATTCTGAGTCTGATAGAAGTATTTGATAAAACTTTGTGGGTGTGTAGATCGTAATAGTATACAGTAGCGGACAAAAGTTTAAGACGACAGGACAATGTGAAACATAATTTTATGATTCGTAAATATTGTTTATCCATTCAATTTTATTGTCAAAATGGAAAATAACTATTTCTTGATTAGCATAGAATACAAATTTTATTTATACCGTTATTTTTTATTATTTAATTAATTTATTTTCTTGACCCTTTGGTCTTAAGCTTTTGTCCGCTACTGTACGTATGAATTAATCTCTTCTTTTCATCTAAATGCCATTTTAAAGGGGTGAAACCAGCGTTGAAGTTTCTCAGTTTTCTCTCATTTTTAAAAGATAACTTTGTAATGGTACTCGATGAAGCAAATCCTTTCAAATAGAAAATGTATAATTTTTAATACTCTATCGTCCTGACAAAAAAAAAAGAACACAGGAAGCTTGTATTCAAAGCGTGAAAAATCGCTGAAACTTTGAGATTCGTTATCAGCCCCCTTAAAAGATATTTTGCCGCCAAAAAATTGCTCCACGCAGGACACACTATGTTCTGTACACACACAGAATTTCATTGAAATTAGAATTTCAGGATTAGGTGAATTTCCTTATAATACGGTGTACGAATACTCTTTGGAGCCACTGTATATGTGACGCTGGTAGCGAAAGAGTTCATTGAAATCCAACAACGCGATCCGTTGGGCCTAATTGTGGGCAGGGTGATTGAATGTGAACACCTACTGAGCGATGGCCGTCATCAGGTATAGCAATATAGCAGGTTCGAGTGTCTTCGAATGATATTTTAAGCAATAAACCTGAGGACACCTACTGATTTTAATGGTGAGCAAAGGACAAAGCTTATACGGATTTGTTTTTGGGTCAACGAGTATTGCTGAATTTTATTATGGTCTGCATATATTGTCTGTACATTTATTTTCAGTGTTACTATGGTAGAACACTATTTATTGATCGGCCTAGAATACGAATTTTATTTCTCGTTATATTTCTTGTAATCTAATTGATTCCTTGGTCTTAAGCTTTTGTCCGCTATTGCACCCGTAAAGCCGCGTCCACATAGAAGAGAACAGTTCGCGAGCAGCTCGCGAGCAGCACACGAATTGCTCGCGTGCGGTTCGCGAGCTGTTCGCCAACGGAAAACGCAGCATATCCAGACTGGAGCTCGCGAACAGTTACAAGCTTGTTCGCTCTGAATTCATGGGCAGTTCGCCATTAGCTTCTGCCACATACTGTGTTACAAACGCGTCCAAATACGCTTCGAGCTCACGAACAGTTTCTTTTGCCGCGTCCACACTGCTGTTCGCGAACAGCTCGCGAACAGTTCGCGAGCTGTGCTCGCCAGCAGTGTGGACATTTCCGCGAACAGCGAGCAGCGAGCAGCGAACTCCTCAGCGAACAGCGAACAGTGTTTCCTCGGGAAGCGGTACATCAAAGAAACTGTTCGCGAGCTCGAAGCGTATCTGGACGCGTTTGTAACACAATATGTGGCAAACGCTAATAGCGAACTTCCCATGAATTCAGAGCGAACAAGCTTGTAACTGTTCGCGAGCTCCAGTCTGGATATGCTGTGGTTTCCGTTGGCGAACAGCTCGCGAACCGCACGCGAGCAATTCGTGTGCTGCTCACCAGCTGTTCGCGAACTGTTCTCTTCTATGTGGACGCGGCTTTTGATGTATCGCTTCCCGAGCGAACACTGTTCGCTGTTCGCTGAGAAGTTCGCTGCTCGCTGCTTGCTGTTCGCGAACAGCAGTGTGGACGCGGCATAACATGGACGATCATTTTTCAATACCGTGCAAGCCTGTTTCCCACCCAGTCACCCCTTCCAGACGTAATCTCGAGAGTTAGGTGGCCTCGCGTGCTCTATCTGCAGGTTGCCGCGCATCCACCCAGCCCTACTTGGCCTAATTGGGACTCGTCTCTGTTTTTAAGCTTGTCTCGAGGGGAAAATGCGAAGAAGAGCTGGTCGCACGGAAGAAACAAAACGCTGTTAGATCTTAACGCGTGGTATTATACCGCAGAATCCATATTTTCAGGCCTTTTTTAACCCCTTGACATACAATGACGAGTCTGACTCGTCATTCATTTTACGGGCCACTGTAGACTTTGACGAGTCAGACTCGTCAAGCGCTTTTTTCGGCGGACGCCGTGCAGTATACAATTAGATTACATAGTTGCTTCTGTTCTTTTATATGGTTGACATAGCTATCTGTAATGCATATGTCCTATATTTCAAGTTGCCTAATCCAACAAAGCAATCGATAGTAAATTTTCGATTGAATATTGCAGAAGACATGCTATACAATTTTTCTCTTCCTAATTATCCGATACGTGGCAGACCGTCGCAAAATGAATGCCCGACACGGCTACAGGCCAAACATTGGGCACATTTCCCTGAACATATTCCCTCGACTGAAAAAAAAGAAACTACCCACGAAGAGATGCCGCGTGTGCTTGAAGCATAACATACGAAGTGAAACAACATGGCAGTGCAAAAAATGTTTAGTTGCTTTACATGTTCCAAAATGTTTCGAAATATTCCATACTATACAGAACTATTAAATTATTATTTTTTAATATTATTTAGATGTTCTTTATTAACATCAATCTGAATGAAAAATCCAAATTTCAAAATAAAATATACTCTTTCTCAGCCTTCACGTAACCGTTCAGTTGAGCGAAATTAAATGGTATTTTTCGGTCGCATCAAGTTCCATTTAATTCGTATGTCAAGGGGTTAGGGTTAATATTAACACTGCCGTCCGGCCCGTTTGTAACCATTTCTTCGGTTGACGCCGGCAGAATTGATCGTGTTACTTCGCTTGTCGCCGGCTGTTTTTTGGGGAGATTGGGAAATGATAAATTTCAAGTTTTACTAATCTCATCGGTAGTTCTCACGAGTTTTCAATCAAAATTCAATTCAAAAAATGTACATATGTAAATAAATGTAAAATTTCTTTGTTTTATATATTTCTTTATTTACATTTTCTTTGGTACTTATTTAGTATTTCTCTTTTAAATGATACGAAGCAAAACAATCACCAACATGTAATGCAACTCCACACGACCTGCATATCAAATTTGTTGTTTTTCTTTTCTTGTTTTTGGTACATACAACGCAACTTCTTCGTTTTCGTTTATTGCTTTCGGAAATGAATACTAACTGGTGACGTATATAACTTATTCCATTTAAGTAAATTAGCAACAAAACCCCACAGATCATCAACGGAATGCAAACGATACTAATGTGCTGTCGCCGGCCACTTCTTTACGCGAAACACCACTCCAAGAAACATTAAAGCACATATTTCATTTTCTGTAACTAAAATGCTAAATAATAAACCAGTTTTCATAGGGCTTGTTTCAAAATCGGCGTATTTTCAAACAATCTTTCAACCTCTATTTAATCTCCTTAGGGGTGGAATATAAAAAAATCCTTCCTTGGTAGGTGCCTACGTTATAAAAGAAACCCATTGTCCAAATTTTATGTTTCTGTCAGTCAGAATATGTCTTTTTATATGTATAGATAGACGAGAAACAAAATTTGTATTATATGCTGATCAATAAATAGTGTTCTAGCATAGTAACACTAAAAATAAATGTACATATAATAATTGCAACATTGTTCTCTGGTTCTAAGACCAAAAGGTCAATAAAAATAAATTAATTAATTAATAAGAAATAACGGTATAAATAAAATTTGTATTCTATACCGATCAATCAATAGTGTTCTACCAGAATTAAAATTAAAATAAATGTACAGGCAATATTTGTAGACCATAGAATTATGTTCTACATTGTCTTCTCGTCTAAGACCAAACGATCAAGGAAGCTAAATTAATTAATTGATAAGAATTAACAATGTAAATAAAATTTGTATTCTGTGCTAATCAATAAATAGTGTTCTACCATAGTAACACTAAAAATAAATGTACATATAATAATTGTAGACCATAGAACTATGTTCCAACATTGTTCTTTTATCTAAGATCAAAAGGTCAAAGAAAATGAATAAAATAATTAATAAGAAATAACAGTATAAATAAAATTCGTATTGTATTGTACAATAAATAGTGTTCTACCATAGTAACACTAAAAATAAATGTACATATAATAATTCTAGACCATAGAACTATGTTCAACATTCTTCTTTTATATAAGATCAAAAGGTCAAAGAAAATGAATAAATTAATTAATAAGAAATAACAGTATAAATAAAATTCGTATTCTGTGCTAATCAATAAATAGTATTCTACTATAATAACAATAAAAATGAATATACAGATAATAATATTTGCAAACCATAAAACTATACTGTACATTGTCCTCTCGTCTTAAACTTTTGTACGCTACTGTACGTATTCGTATCAAAGGTATTACTAATGAAAAGTAAATCCTTAAGAAAAAGGTTCCAAGTTGAAAATAACAAAGTCCAATCTGTTGATTAAATTTTTTCAGAATATCGTTTGCATTTACATTTATATTTGTACATATATACATTTGTTGTGGCTCATATGAAATTGTTAGGTTTTCAATTTTGCCACATTACAAAACAAAGGTTGCTTGTATCACTTGTATAGTGCATTGCACGCAGCGTATACGGCTTCTACAGCTTTTGCATACAGCAGATTATTATCCCCAGTTTATGGTTACGGCTTCGCCCTGTATTTTCTATGGCGGATTATGCTCCAGCGAGTGACCACAGGGATCGTATTTCTTATCGCCGTTTTATTTAGTCGGTACATACCACGATTTTCCCTCGGTTATACTACTATTAGGATAAAATTTCCGTTAACGACAGAATTACAGTGGATCCTCGAACAAAATTGTTATTTCGTTTCATATTTTATTGTACTGAACTTAGTTTCATATTTTTTTTGTATTGAATTCAGTTTCATATTTTTTTTGTATTGAATTCAGGTTCATATTTTTATTGTATTGAATTCAGTTTCATATTTTTTTTGTATTGAATTCAGTTTCATATTTTTATTGTATTGAATTCAGTTTCATATTTTTATTGTATCGAATTTAGTTTCATATTTTATTGTATCGAATTTAGTTTCATATTTTAGTGTTTTCCGTTGGTTTATTATTTGGATGTTAAATTTTAGTAGTTTTCCAAATCATACTGCTTGCAGTACACTATAATTCTGTCCTTGGAGAAATATTTTTTTTTTTTCTACAAAATATGTATTTACTGTTATTAACCCTTTGAACTCGAAGTTTTTTTTCATTTATATTACCAGCAACTGGAAGCAATTTCAATGGAAAGATCATATTTACATATAAGTAAATGATATATGCTCGTTAAAAGAAAAGTCATTGTTATATGTTATTATTTTTTTAAATTAATTATGGATACAAATGTTATAATATATAAAAAAACGAAAGATTACAAAGTTATTACATTTTACTTATGAGCTGAAAGCTACTTGCATTGTCTCCACAACAGAGCCCTCGAGTTTGAAGATAAATTTTAAATGCAAAGGGTTAATATCTTCACTGAAAAATGTCTACAACTTAAACCTAAACTTCGTTACTTTTTACAATTTATAAAATTGTGTACCTTTTCGAAGAGGTACGTCTTATTGAAAAAATAATTAGTCAGATAATTGTGTTCGATATAAAATTGTAGTCAAAATTTGCAATTGAAGGCTAACACTTTTATAATGTTAAAAATATTATATTTTATAAGGGATCAAAACTAACAAAATTATGTTTTCTAATGAAAAAGTGATGTTCTTTGTAAAACCATGGAAATTCTACGTTGACAGAGAAATTCCATAGGGAACAACGTATTTCAACGTTGAAACGTATTTCCACGCAACAGGTTGTCAAAAAGCAGGCTAATTACGTATGCACGTGAAAAGTCTTTTCATATAATGAGAAGTGATCTACGATTTTTTACGATGCTATTTGCGCAACGTTTCGCAAATGTATCAGGATTGGCGCGACGCAGAACGTTCAGATGTTTACACGTATACAGTAGCGGACAAAAGTTTAACACGAGAGTACAAAGCAGAATATTTATTGATTAGCACACATTACAAATTTTATTTCTACTGTTATTTCTTATTAATTAATTAATTTCTCTTCCTTGACCCTTTGGTCTTAGACGAGAGGACAATGTATAGCATAGTTTTGCAATTATTACCTATATATCTATTTTGATATATATTATCACCTATATATATAATATACCTATATATATTATTATGGCAGAGCTTTATTTATACGAATTTCTTTTATCGTGCTATTTATTATAATTTAATTTATTTGTTTTCATCGACTGTTTGGTCTTAAACTTTTGTCCGCTACTGTACGTGAAATTTTACACAGGATCAACTGTAGGCATATTAATATAAATGAATAAAAGTGGAATTCAATGTGAGACCAAGAATTCAGAAGTATTTACTTTTGTCTTAACTTACTTTACTTTTAAACTTTTGTACGGTACTGTACGTGAAATTTTACACAGGATTAATTACAGGCATATTAACGTAAATGATTGAAAGTGGAATTCAATGTGAGACCAAGAATTCGGAAGTATTTACTTTTGTCTTAACTAACTTTAGTTTTAAACTTTTGTCCGGTACTGTACGTGAAATTTTACACAGGATTAACCACAGGCATATATTAATGTAAATGAATAAAAGGGGAATTCAATGTGAGACCAAGAATTCAGAAGTATTTACTTTCGTCTTAACTTACTTTAGTTTTAAACTTTTGTCCGGTACTGTACGTGAAATTTTACACAGGATTAATTACAGGCATATTAACGTAAATGATTGAAAGTGGAATTCAATGTGAGACCAAGAATTCAGAAGTATTTTATTTTTGTCTTAACTTTTGTCTTAATTTACTTCGGTTTTAAACTTTTGTCCGCTATTGTACCTATATCATTAAAGGTTCACTCAGAATTTGAATTCAGTTGATGATTCAGATCTGTCAAAATGTATTCTCAAATCTTTCCAGCCAACAATCTTTTCCGATACTGTCCACTTTCCTGTTTTTCTATTTTTAGTAATGTCAAATTATGTTTCACCTCGACGTGTTTAGCTGGGATTTGTACAACAGTGTTAAGTACTATTATTGTCCTTTGGGCTGGGCTGTACCGTTAGTTTGTAGGATTTATGACCCTGTTTAGGGTCGAACCGTGTACGCCAGTAAAATCGTGTCAGCCAGTTGTGGAAAATCTGTCGCGTTATCGTTGTTCAGTAAATGTCCCCTGGTGTTTGTTGATCTGAACAAATAGTTTGGTATAAAAATATACGCCGATAACGGGTCAACATTTAAAACTGTATCACTTAACAGATTCAAAATATAATTATTTGGAAGGATGTTACAATTGAGAGATTTGGTATGTAATAATTTAAAAATATAATTATTTGGGTGGGTGTTAACATTACAAAATTTATTCTATAATAGATAAAAAATATAATTATTCGAGAGGGTGTTAACATTTAAAAGTTTATTCTGTAATACATTAAAAATACAATTATTTGGGATGGTGTTAACATTAAAAAATTTACTGTATGATGGATTAAAAAAAAAATTATTTGAGAGGGTGTTAACATTTAAAGGTTTACTCTGCAATACATTAAAAATACAATTATTTGGGATGGTGTTAACATTAAAAAATTTACAGTATGATGGATTAAAAAAAAATTATTTAAGAGGGTATTAACATTGAAAAATTTATTCTATAATACATTAAACATATAATTAATTGAGAGGATGTTAACATTTAAAAATTTATTCTCTAATACATTAAAAATACAATTACTTGGGAGGATCTTAACATCAAAAAATTTACTGTATGATGGATTAAAAAAAAATTATTTGGAAGGGCGTTAATATTGAAGAATTTATTCTATAATAGATTAAACATACAATTACTTGGGAGGATCTTAACATTAAAAAATTTACTGTATGATGGATTAAAAGAAAATTATTTGGGAGGGTGTTAACATTGAAAAATTTATTCTCTAATACATTAAAAATACAATTATTTGGGATGGCGTTAACATTTAAAAAAATCACTATATAATGCATAAAAAATATAATTATTTTGAAGAGTGCTAGTATTGAAAAATTTATTCTACAATAGATTAAAGATATAATTATTTGAGAGGGTGTTGACGTTGAAAAATTGTTTATATAACGGATTAAAAGTATAATTATATTGTTTTCATTGACTCTGTTCTGTAATCTGACAGCAAACGAATTTCGAACCATTTCCAACCGACCGATCTGCTCGGGACGCGTCAACAGTCTCCCACTTTTCCGATTTCGAGGCAGGAAAAGCGGCAAAAGAAGGTCTCCGGGGTTTGTTTGCCGGTTCATCGGGGGGTCACTATTTAAAGACGGCGATTTAGCGATTCGTTAGTATACTCACGGGTGATCGTGGCCGCTGTATCATTCACGTGGTGTTTGTCGAACGATTGAGAACGTCAAGAAAATGTCGCGTCGCACGGAAATCAAAAGCATGGAGTTGGACCGAAAATTGTTCAAGGATCTGCGCTTTCTGGATTTTTCCAGATCAAAACTGAACCCGAAAAACTGGAAATGGTGCAGGGTTAGTTTTCTGATTTCCTCGAATACTTCTTTTTCTTTCTTTTTTCCTGTTTTCTCGATTTTGACGACCAAGTGACGTGAAAATCGAAAATACGGTTCAATGGTGTTAATTATTTTTTTTCTTTTTGTTGCAATTTAATGAGAAAGTGTCTGTTTCTTTTTATGGGTGCGAGTGAAGGGTATTTACTTTTCAGTTTTTCAGTGATTTCTTGTTTTATATTACGAAGTGCAACGTTTCTCCTTGTTTTTTCAAGCAAGAGTGTCTTATAATTTGTGAAATTATTTAAAATGTAGTGGAATTTTTGTTCATTGTTGTGGATATGTTGTAAGAGAAATTTGTTGTGTCGATTGAGTTTAATATTGATCAGTGAACTTGAACTTCTACTTGAACTTGACCGGTATCTGTAACTTGTGGTTCTCATTTACGATTTTTAGTTGAAAAATTTACTAATTTAAATTAGGTATTCAATATGTTCTAACACTGAGAATAAGTGTTTATATGTCAATAGTAAATAAATTTGCTAATTTAAATGACAATTACATGGTAATTTAATGGTAATTATATTTTATTTAGTTATCTCATTTACAATTTTTAGTTGAAAAATTTACTAATTTAAATTAGGTGTTCAGTATATTCTAACACTGGGAATAAGTGTTTATATCTCAATAGTAAATAAATTTGCTAATTTAAATGATAATTATATGGTAATTTAATGGTAATTATATTTTATTCAGTTATCTCATTTACAATTTTTAGTTGAAAAATTTACTAATTTAAATTAGGTGTTCAGTATATTCTAACACTGGGAATAAGTGTTTACATGTCAATAGTAAATAAATGATAATTAAGTGATAATTAAGTGGTAATTAAATGGTAATTACATTTTATTCAGTTATCTCATTTACAATTTCTAGTTGAAAAATTTACTAATTTAAATTAGGTGTTCAGTATATTCTAACACTAAGAATAAATGTTTATACATCAATAGTAAATAAATTTTCTAATTTAAATGATAATAATATGGTAATTAAATGGTAATTACATTTTATATTCAGTTATGTTTGAATTAAAATTTCAGTAAACTTTACATTTAAGTAATAATTATTTACATGGACTTCAAAAATCATAGACATTTTGAAAATATAAAATTTTCACTACTTGATGAAGTAAAACCTTTCAAATAGAAAATGTTCAATTTTTAATACTCTATCGCCCTGTCATAAAAAAAAAACACAGAAAAGCTTGTATTCAAAGCGTGAAAAATCGCTGAAACTTTGAGATTCGTTATCAACCCCCTTAAAAGATATTTTGCCGCCAAAAAAATTGCTCCACGCAGGACACACCATGCTCTGTACACGCATAAAGTTTCATTGAAATCAGAATTTCAGAAGTAGATGAATTTTCTTATAATACAGTGTACGAAATCTTTTTGGAGCCACCGTGTATGTGACGCTGGTAGCGAAAGGGTTAATGAGATTCATCTTGATATATCTGATTTATCGTATCACTCAAATTCACGAACGCTGTCTGGAGCGTCATCAAAAATGCTTTAACGATTTATTACGTTTCCATTTCGTAATACGTTAATCGTCGTTTCCATTTTTCTTCGAGGCTCGATAAGATAAGTAAAACGGGTCTCGCACAGTGGAGATACAAAGTAGTTGCAGAAATTCAACGTGAAATTGTTGTTGATCGCATTTTGATTGATCGTTTATAAATCTACGTATTATCGAGTAAACAATAAAAAATACTATACTATTTAAACGAGATTTAGATACTATACTAGTATACTATACTATTTAAACAAGCTTTACAATAATATCTAAATAACCAACTAAGTCTGTCGTGGAAACACAGAACCTACAAAAAGAAAAATGTGAAAGGAACTGACATATTTTTGTAGTAATTGTATTAATTTCAGTTGTGTGGATGCAACTGTGTCAGCCACTGAATAATACAGTTTTGTGATAAAGGAAAAAAAATAAACTTCAACTGTTTGTTATGCATTGCAAGGAGAAAATGTTGCCTGATAATTTTCTATGATAATTGAATTATTATTCATTGCTCTGTAAACAAGCAGTGGATTTGATAGTTGAATAATTTCACTGTTTACCTGAAAGTATCAGTTTAAAATAAAGTTATTAATCATTTAACGATCAAGTTTTCTAAAAACTTTATTTTTTGAATCTTTTGCTTAATATTTATTTATTAATGATGTTACCTTCAGAAATTATAAAAATTATGAAAATTGAAAAAAATTTGAAAATTAGTAAATACTAACTTTAGAAATAACCTGTTAGCAAAATAGAAATGAAAAGAAAATGGTGAAATAAGAATTAATATTTGCATTAAAGTTTAATTAAGTAAGGTTACATTTTTAAGTAAGTAGTTATAAATATTCAATTCTTATTTCGTCTTATTTACTCCTACATGCACTGTTTAAAAAGAAAATTCTTATAATATTTTCCAATATTTTCTATTGACTCTCAAGTAATATTAACTTCCTATTTCTCAAAATTCGACTGAAGAGATGAAACTTGAATAAAGATTTGTCTCATCCCCTAAATATCATAATATAAATTTTATTTTTATACTTTTGCATACTACTCAATTTCTCAGTATTTCGTTTTACATCTAAATTCACCATAATTGCGAAGACGATAAATTATGAGATACAAAAATTCGGGAATAATCATAATTCAGTGATCGAAAAGGAAGAAACGACAGGGTTAACACTTCACCGACCTAGAGTCTGTTAACATTTAGGTAACACCTAACCAAACACTCTTCATCACTTATTAAAAATTTATTAAAAATTAATTATTGTATTATAATATTATTATTGTACTTTGGAAAAGCAGAAAATGAATGCATTTGACGAATTGTGAACAGCACTAATTTAAAACTAACTAGTAACAAAAGTAAATAGAATCAATTGTAGCGCCCTTGTTGCGAAAAAAAATGGGTGATCCCCCCATTTGGTTGGCTAAGTGTTAACCCTTAACGCTCAAGAGGCGACTGTTAGTCGCCAAATGATAGTTTCACAAATTTTCAGACTTTAGTTAATTTGTTTATTAGTTAGACTCAGAGGTTAAACAGTTATACATGTAAATTTCAGTATGTGACTTAACTAAACTAAATGAAATTTAATATAAGCGGATCTTTGCAAATATTTTGCACCTTGAAAATCGTTGAATGCCACGGGGGTCACCGGTGACCGGCGCTCAACATGGCGGTGGCCCCGTGAGGGTCACTCGTGACCGTCGCGCTCAGATTGGTAGAAACACATAATATTTGGGCAAATGTCAATTTATTATTTTTTTTTCTTATCAATTTTTCATTATTACCATCGTTAATACAATGATGTGAAGAAATTAATGCAGTATAAAACATTTAAAAATACAGTAACCTTATTTGTTATAGGTAATATTTCAACAGTATATGTATCGTATAATAGAAAATTTATAAATTAAATTTATCCCGTAAAACTGGCGTGGTATTCAACGTATGTTAATATTGTTAGATGGCTAACAGTCGTTTCTCGGTTGCAAAGGGTTGAAATAGGAATGGTAAATAATAATGGCTGTAAATAAAGCGGCGTAAATAAATGTATTATGTTAATGAGAGATTTTTTAATGAATTCGCATATTAATCGGACACCTGTTCTATTTCTGTTTATATAGTCGTCGCAGAACAACGCGCCAAATGCCGGAGTGGGCGAGAAACGCGAGCATCTGTATAAAATTCTGGTGATCGGCGAGCTGGGAACCGGAAAGACGTCCATCATCAAGAGATACGTTCATCAGTTCTTCTCGCAACACTATCGCGCGACGATCGGCGTTGATTTTGCGTTGAAGGTGTTGAACTGGGACCCGCACACCATCATCAGGCTGCAATTATGGGACATCGCAGGTCGGTGTTATTTTATTTTATTGCAATTGGGTGAGAAAAGAACGCAGGGCAGCTTTTGATTTATTATATATTAGAAGGACCGGAAAGTAATGTCGTTTTCTTACATTTTTGAGTAAATATATAACAGCAATTTATTTATATAACTATTAAGAATATAGAACACAATGAAATATAACAAAAATATTAACACTAGGTTTACGGGACTCGTTTACAAGAAAGTTCACCTAATCCTGAAATTTTGCGTGTACAGAGCGTGGTGTATCCTTTTTCACACTGTGAATATAAGCTTTTCTGTTATTTTTTTATGGCAGGGCGATAGAGTATTAAAAATTAAACATTTTCTATTCGAAAGGCTTTGCTTAAGCAAGTACCATTACAAAGTTATCTTTAAAAAATGAGAGAAAACTCAGAAACTTCAACGCTGGTTTCACTCCTATAAAATGGCATTTAGATGAGAAGAAGAGATTAATTCATACGTATACTATTACGATCTACATACCCACAAAGTTTTAT
>JAOPTO010001878.1:117007-152024 GCA_033822845.1 Tetrapedia diversipes | reverse complement strand
TTAACACTAGAATTACTTACAATTAAAGTGTACTTATTTACATAAAAGAGATCAAATTGAAAATTACATGTAAAAAATACAAAATTCATAAAAACAAATCTTCATTTCTACCTTCTGCAGAAAATTATAGTAAATTTTGGAAGGTTTATCACAGTGAATTTATATGATTGCTATGAATAATCACCGATTGGTCATCTTGACTGATCTGGTAGTTCCTAGTGTTAATACCCCTTTAACACTAGAGCTACTGACAATTAAAGTGTACTTATTTGCATGGAAGAGATCAAATTGAAAATTACATGAAAAAATACCAAGTGCATAGAAAACAGATCTTTATTTATACCTTCTGCAAAAAATCATAGAAAATTTTGGAAGCGTTATCACAGTGAATTTATAAGGTTGCTATGAGTAATCACCAATTCGTCACTTTGACTGTTCTAGTAGTTCTAGTATTAAAAATTGTACTTTGGAAGAGCAGAAAATGCATTTCATGAAGTGTAAACAATAGTTCAAGATCAGCTGACAACAGAAGTAGATAGTATCAATGGCAGAGGAAAAAATGGGGGATCTCCCCATTGGTCATTTTAACTGTCCTGGTAGTTCCAGTGTTAAGCCTGTCTATTTATGTCTATATATCTATATACATTACTGCAGTCAGAAATGTTTCGCTGGAATAATAATTAGCGACGAGAAATTAGGCCGATGATGTGTCTCTTTGCGAACAATCCATAGCAGTTGTATCGAATAGGGCTGCTAACGAGGATTATAAATATCAAGGGAGAAAAAGCCTGGGAAAGAACGAATCCGTGGGGGGTTGGGGGGTGTGACAAGAGTCGAGGGATCGTGAAAAACGATTTGATGGAAAACCGATACCCAATAGTCATCTCGCGCTGACCTAAAACTTACTAAAATGATAATTTCACAAATTTTCACTCTGTCTGCTCTGATAGTTGTAGTATTCAAGACCTTGTCGACTAAAGTTGTCGTGGAAATTACTGTCAGTGATTTCCATATGACCTCTTTGTGATACAGGTACCATGGCGGGTCAAAGCGTTAACAAACCCCGTTGCGTTTCTTGTTTCAGATACTTCAGAACGACCAGCTGATGAAAGGTAATGGCTCTCAAGATCAGACAGACGGCGAACGGTTCGCGCTGAACCAATCGCCGACCACCTCAAAGAAGTCCTGCTCCTGCTGACGAATCGGTAACCCACCGATAGCAGGATCGTCTGGTCCGTTATCGTCGTTCTCCCATCACCGTGCAGCCATCGGTGCCATGACAGAAACGTTCCGTTCCGTTAGCTCCATTCTGATCGTCGTTGGATCTCGTCTCGACCGCGACACTAGCGCCCTCTGTTCAAAATCGATGTTCGCGGCGACCAGAGCCGTTGATCGTCGAACTACAAGCATCTTCCGTGGGATTCTGACACCCACACACAAACTGTTGCCTATTACTGGCTGAAAACTGCCGAGAAATCGGGTGACGTTCTTGCACCTGCCCTGTTTGTACATACACACACGCGGTTGCCGGGGAAATGGTTGGTCACACTGGTAAATCTGGAGCTTGGAATGCTGAACTGAGAGTAGAGAATTTTTGGAGACAGGTATTTAGTTAATTTGTAACCGATGGTTGCCGGTTTGGTTGGTTTTCTTTTGCGCGAAGAAGATGTTAATTTGATGTGGAGAAGTTTAGGTTTGTTTAATGTGTTGACGAATGTTTATGACTTAAAGGGAATACTGCAATTTGTGGACCACATTTGGAGATGTTTAAATTTGTTTAAAGTGTAGACATATACGTCTGTAGTTTAAAAGGGATACCATATTTGTCACACCATGTTTGAAGAAGTTTAAGTTTGGATTGGTGGAATCATGTTTGGAAAAGTTTAGGCTTGTTTGAAGCATAATTTATGATTTAAAGGGGATACTATGTTTATGTATCCTGTTTGGAGATGTTTAGGTTTATTTAAATCATGGCCGTATATGTTTATAGTTTAAATGGGACATTATATCTGTGGTACCATGTTTGAAGAAGTTTAGGTTTATTTGAAGCATAGACATATACATTTTTTATTTTAAAGGGATACCACATTTGTAGCACCATGTTTGAAGAAGTTTAAATTTATTTGAAGGTGTATCATGATTGTGGTCATGTTTGTTTTATTTTGCAATCTATGACAATGCTATTCAAGCATTAGTTTTTTTAAATTTTAATTCTTCTGTTTTATTAGTATTACAATTTTATAACATTCTAACATCCATTCTTATACTTGAAAGTTCATATTAAATAGACAAAGTAAAAAAAAATTTAATTTCACTGAAGTTTAATGTAAGCAAGTTATGTTATTTTAAAAATACCATTGGGTTATACAGAGCATAATAGAAGGCTTAAGTATAAAGAAAAGGAGGAAGTTCTATTAGATCTATTGATCTGTGAAACTTCTCTTTTATAACTAGGACAAAACCATGCAAGAAATAGCATTAGCTTATGAGGTTTCTTCACATGTATGACCATTACCTTTTGGACTTCAAAATATTTCTAGACTATGTTATAAAATATGATGCCATTCAATATCGTGTATGAAACAAATTTCAGTTGGTATCAAGCGTTTTAGGTATTTGATGAGGAAATGCAATAAGAATCAATGAAGAGTTAGGTTGATTACAGTGAATGAGTGGTATTAGTATTGATGCTACTGTATACATATAGAAGTGGATTATCATTATTATTGTTGGTATTATTATTAATTTACTAAGAATTGCTATTTTTATTGCTAGTAATAATATTAATAATTATTATACGTTGAGAAGTATTATTCTCGATATTATAGACACTTAGATAATTATTCATCTAATTATTTAAATAGCATATAACAATATATTGAATCTATTTTTATGTTAGATTCATAGCAAATTTGATTGCAAAATTAACAATGTAAAGACTAAATGGAAGATCTACATCAAATTTAATAATTTTATGGGAACTCTAGTTAAATACTTAGGTCCATAATCTAAATTTTAGGGTTTCAAGATTAAGCTCTTTAGAATTTTATTTACAACATTTTTTCTATTTCATAGAACTATACTAATTTTATAATACATTTTTGTCGTATCTAATAAACTTCTTATGTTACTAAAAAAATACAATAAATTTTTGTTATGTTCTGACTAATTTTTAAACTGGAATTTGATTGATCTTTTTTGAAAATACAACTCTGTTCAGCATTCCTAGCTTATCGTTTTCGTTAAAAGGCAACAGTTATTCAAGAAATAAAAAGAAAAAAGATACTATTGTGAATTGTAAGGCAACGAATATTAAAGGAAGCTCGATAGAAGGTTTTTACTAGCGATTTTAATATTTTAGTAGGGATAGTTAAGGGTCGATTGAAATCAAGTAATGCTTACCAAGATTCTTGCCTCAGCTTATGCGAGATTACCGCGAGTATCGATATTTCTATTATTTGTAAGAGTTTAGCGTACACTTTGCAA
Source organism: Tetrapedia diversipes (assembly GCA_033822845.1). Taxonomy (NCBI): domain Eukaryota; kingdom Metazoa; phylum Arthropoda; class Insecta; order Hymenoptera; family Apidae; genus Tetrapedia; species Tetrapedia diversipes. Next base: position 148,538 of record JAOPTO010001878.1, on the reverse strand, counting down.
TTGTTTCATGCAAAAATGAACGGTACATTCCAAAGCCAATTCTACGTTTCGTTACTTGAGTATAAAGATGTTAGCTGTGAACAAAGGGGACACAGTGTTACTGTTCACATTTGTTGGCCTGGCAACAAAGGTCAGAGGGGTACAATAAACAATATATGAAGGAAAAAAAAACTGTAACTCTGAGGAATAATATTTTTTTAATCGACGTCTAATAATCTATGATTATCCAGGTAAAATCATCTAAATAGTAATGTAACTTTTATGAAATGAAAGGAGGTGAAAGAAAAAAAAGTCAGTTGCATTAAAATTTTGATTTCTTTCAGTTTTCTTTTTATATTAATTATTATTAATTAATTGACTAATTAATTATAAATAAAAAAATAAAATAAAGAATATTTAATTACTAATTAATTATTATAATTATTAGTATTGTTTTATAATTTTCACTGATTTCGATATTCTCTGTTTCCGCCCCTCAATTAACAAAATTACACTAACATAAGCCTAACAAATGAAGCATGCCTACATTCCGACGATTTTTATATGAACTCTAACTATTAAGCGTCACTGTCATTTTTATAATAACGAAAAGGGAGCATAAAACGAAACGTTGCTCGCTTTTGTTAACCCTTTCGTGGACAACACGATTACAGCCGTCGACATCCAGAACTTTATTTTTTCAGTGATCAAAAAAAAAAACTTTTTTTTGTTCATTGCTGATCAATATATATAAATTTACTGGTCAGTTTTAAAATATAAAAATGTAAAAAAAAAATAAAATATAAGAAATGCCTGGAACTTTGAGTATTTTAATATACAGGGTGAGTCTCATAACTTGATCGCCACAAATAACTTGTGGATTGTTTGTTATAGATAAAGTACGGTTTTTTATGCAAATTCACATTTTTACTAGCGTAATTAAAGGAATAGAACCTAAAAAAAATTTGGTTTAATCTGTAAATGTTATAATACGTGCTATACTTTTGCATATTATTAAAATTTTGCACTTTTTATATATTTAATATTATAATATATAAACGTATCAGTGGTCCAGTTACAGTAAAATGAATGTTTCGAATAAAATATTGCGGGACCACATGTTCCCTTTGATACCATGTTAGTTTTGTTCTAAACATTCATTTTCTATAATGAATATTTTCCAAGTTATTAAGTATATGCAAAAGTTTCAGTCTCTTTTTCAGCGTCCTAATGTAATTATCTTAAATTCATATAATTTTCTGTCCTTTCTAGTATTCATAAATACAGTTTTGAAGCAAAGGAAAGTATCTAAAAAAAGAAAAGTAAAAGAAAAAAAATTAGCCATTCTTGTATTATATATAAATAAAGGGAAATTGGATGAAAGGCCAAAAATTTGGATACACCTAATATTTGAGGTGACCGAATTGTGAGATTCAGCCCGTATATTTTGAAAAACGGAAAAAAGCAACACATTCCATGTATCCGCGAAAGGGTTAATCGACAATCTTGAAATTTAAATATTTGCGAGTTAAGCGACAAAACAATAAAATCCGTCAAAACGATAAAAACAACAAAAAGAAAAAAAAATTGAATTAACCCTCGAACGGTGGACCCCGGGTCCATTTTTATAAAACACTTTTTACAATTAATTTTATAAACACTTTTGTATCATTTGTTGCATAACTTTTCACGTTAACATGCACGTAATTATACAGTAGCGGATAAAAGTTTAAGACGAGAGGACAATGTAGAACAGAGTTTTATTATTGTTCTACAAATATTATCTGCACATTAATTTTTATTGTTATTATAGTAGAACACTGTTTATCGATTAGCACAGAATGCAAATTTTATTTACACTGTTATTTCTTATTAATTAATTTATTTATTTTCTTTGACCCTTTAGTCTTAGACAAGAGGACAATGTAGAACAGAGTTTTATTATTGGTTTACAAATATTGTCTGCACATTAATTTTTATTGTTATTATGGTAGAACACTGTTAATCGATTAGCACAGAATGCAAATTTTGTTTATCATGCCATTCCTTATAAATTACTTAATTTCGTTCACTCTTTGGTCTTAAACTTTTGTCCGCTACTGTACACATGTGAATTACATACAAATACTTAAAATCAGAAAAAAAAATTTCTCAAATCGTCTGCAAAAAAAAAGTGTTTCGAAATCGTTCTCCGTGCGAGGGTTGAAAATTAAGAATCAAGAATTGTTCGTCTGTTTTTCTAAATTTTTCACCAACGATGCAAGCCTTATGTACACGGCCGTGACTTATTCTAACCGAACTGAAAGGGTAGCCGACTGTCGATCGTTTACTATAATAAGCCTAGTTTACGTAATCGTACTGTAACGAGCTCAGATCCGTCGAAAACCGGTCCTACGTTGAACAGGCGACCGGTTGGAAAACAATTCCCTTTTCTAACGTCGATCTAACTAGAATTTTTTATACGAATCATTATAACGTTCACGAGATATTTAAATACGAGAGTTGTACGCGTTTCGCGTTTTTATCTTAAATACAGCGGAGCTCCGTTTATGCGAACCTTTCGAGGGATACAAGGTGAATCAGATGATCGTTCGTATAACAGGAGCTCATTTAATTCTCCTCGCCAATTGTGATTCATGTGGTTCAGATAATAGGAAGGTTTAAGTTGAAGAGTTTGGTTGATAAGGCACTGGTATAATTTTGCTGATAAATGGAGTTTGTATAAACGGAGTTCCGTTGTATCAAGGTGCCACGTGTTTTTGTTTTTCAGGTGGAAATACTTTGTTCATACGTATTATATTATAATATACAGACTGTATGTGTATGTATAAGAGGCATATGTTATAATATACATATAATTTATAGTAAAGTCATTGAGATTTAATATAATGTTCTGTTGCAATGCATTTTACTTTGACACTCCCTTTTCCTTGATTTCAACGTTGATCCTTGATTGATGAGATGAAACCCTCATTGCTTAATCTATCCTAATTTGTTTTCTGTTTGGAAAAGAGGAGATTTTAATAATTTTAACAGATACATTAATATTAGCAGCATTAAGGATAAGATGATTAATTCATAGTTCTTTATGGAAACTTTGCAAATTTATTGTAGTTCCAGAAATTTATTATGATTTCTTGTAGAAAGTATAAGTTATTTTAGGTATCCTTTTGATATAATCTTCAAATTGATAATTTACTTTAGTCACAGAATATTATCAAATCAATCATAATATGCTTTCAATATGCTCTAGTTATTGTTAGTTTTAGTATTAATAGAAGCAGTATAAACACAATTTTATTTATATAAAAGTTGAATGCATGACCTATATTTATCTAAGGAGTGTATAAATTTTATTATGTTTTCTGACCTCCACTCCACCAGTTTAGGGTTAATTCGGTTTTCATCTTAATTTACATCTTTATTTAAGATTTCTAGGATCATTCTAACCCATAAATGAAACTAATATTTAGATTTGAGATGTGGAATTAAAATTATTCAATTAAAATAAGAACAGCATCACCTTGAATTGTGAATAGAATTATGATAATTATTTCTATCTTTGAAACCAAGTAATAAAGTGGTATTATGGGAGCAATTCATATGATACTAACAAAAAGATCCAAACAAGCATAAATAATGAAGTACAGCAAAACCTCCCTTATATAAATACCCATTATCTGAATTTTGTACTCACATATTCTGTTATCTGAACAGAGTGCCATACAATAGTAGTTCTTTATTTCAAAAAATTGTGAAATTTAACAGTAAAAATGATACAGGATATATATATAGATAAGCTTAAATAAACTGTTACTTTTTTAATATAAGATTTATATGAAAATCCTTTTATCTGAACATTTTTGTCCCCTTATTAGTTTATATATAGGAGAGATTTTAATGTAGTTTGAAAAAGAACATGAACAGTTTAATCAATCACAGGTATTTCTGGTTACTACATTGATTGTACTGTTTTACTCAATTTAAATTGAACAGGATCCTACACAGATGTCATTAGACGACTCAATGGTATACAGTATACTGGAATCTACTTTCACTTCCTCTAGGACTGATGCAACTATTAAATCTTCTGCTGTTACATTAACCAACTTGACCTTTAGCAGTCCCACTACTGTCTGATTGTCTCCTTTTCTGTTTATATAACTGACATTTTCTAAGGTTTTTCACATTTTTCAATCTGTAAAAAAATCTGTATTTCTTTAAATATTCCATAATAAAGAAATAAATTATTATATATAAATTTTTTAATATAAGTAAAATTTAAGTAAAATATTAATTACTTATATTGTTTGTAAAATAGGCTCATTGTCGTGAAACTTGGAAAATTTATGATCTTACGATGATTTAATTCACTATTGAAAAAATTATTAAATAAAATGACCATAGTCGGAGGGCCCCATGAGACCGACGAAGCCAGATCCCTGTGCTAATTTCCCCCCTACCACTGCCCCGTCCCACCCACAACCCACCACACCGCATATATCCCAACAAGCGATTGTTCCCACACCCATAAACTACGTGCGTTGCCCACCCACAACCGATCGCGAAAACCCCAACCCCCCTACAGCGTACTCTAAGCCCGTACGTGAAGCTAAACCCAACCTAACGTATACCGCCCACAATTCGTAACCTAACCTGAACCGTTTACCCCGTATCCCACGGACCCTAACCGCCATTAACCCCCTAATACGGACCACCAACGCGTACCCTAATCCCCCTAACTACAGCGAAACTCACCCCGCAAGTGTATTACTGTATGACAAACCGTAGTATAAAAATTACGCAACTGTAAAAACTAATAAGTAGTGATTGTGAGAAATTAAGAGTAAATTATATGACGCTTGGTTATCTTATCACTGAATACTTTCTTGTGCTTCGTTGGATTTTTGCTAGAAATTGATATTAAAAATTGAGTAAAACTCAAGTTATATACAAAATTGACAAATTTGATTTATGAAGATTTTAACGCGCGATGTACAAAAGATCCCTAACCAACACTAAAAAATACACCCTGGAAAAAACGTACAAAAAGAAATTGCTGTTGTACCGACGTACAATAACATGCTAAATATCAGTTTTCATAGTGTTTGCTTCAAATTCGGCGAATTTTCAAATAATCTTCCATCCCTTACTTTACCCCGTCGGGGGTTGATTTTCCAAAAACGTTGAAACAAGTATTTCTTTATTTCTAATCAAAAAGCTAAATACTAGTTTTCATAGTGCTTGCTTCAAAATCAGCGGATGTTCAAACAAATTTTCGTCCATTATTTTACCCACTTAGGGGTTGATTTTCCAAAAGCGTTGAAACAAGTATTTCTTTATTTCTAACCAAAAAGCTAAATACTAGTTTTCATAGTGCTTGCTTCAAAATCGGCAGATTTTCAAACAACCTATCATCCATTATTTTACCCACTTAGGGGTTGATTTTACAAAAACATTGAAACAAGTATTTCTTTATTTCTAACTAAAAAGCTAAATACTAGTTTTCATAGTGCTTGCTTCAAAATCGGCAGATTTTCAAACAAATTTTCGTCCATTATTTTACCCACTTAGGGGTTGATTTTACAAAAACGTTGAAACAAGTATTTCTTTATTTCTAACCAAAAAGCTAAATACTAGTTTTCATAGTGCTTGCTTCAAAATCAGCGGATTTTCAAACAACCTTTCATCCATTATTTTACCCACTTAGGGGTTGATTTTACAAAAACGTTGAAACAAGTATTTCTTTATTTCTAACAAAAAAGCTAAATACTAGTTTTCATAGTGCTTGCTTCAAAATCGTGGATTTTCAAACAACCTTTTAACCCCTACTTAATCCCCTTAGAGGGGGAATATCAAAAAATTCTTCCTTAGTGGGTGCCTACATCATAAAACGAACCCATTGTCTAAATTTCATGTTTCTAGCTTCAGTAGTTTAAGCTCTGCGATGATAAATCAGTCAGTCACTCAGGACATTGCATTTTATAGGATAGATATCAGTAGAAGTTGCATAGTTAGCTCATGTGTGAAAAAATGTCTAGTATAAGAAGCCCATAAAAATTCTGTAATGGAATACTACCTTGAACAGTCACGTTTTCTGGAAAATTCATGGTGTAATGCAACTGAAGAACCTTGGGAACACGGATCCTCCTGTGCTCAGGGTTGATTCCTGTCAGCTTCGAGCGATTATCTTACACAACGATCTTCATGCCTTGGGTCATTCGTTCGCGATTTCGTAGTCATCATGCGTGTAATCGTTATTGCGTAAATGGCACTCGCGTCACGGTGTCCATTTTTATACGGTCATCTCGATACACTTTGGTATGGCGTCTTTTAAATATTTTCATTTCAGTTAATTCTTTTACCACCAGCAAACAGGACAAACATATTTCTATTGAGCTATTTAATAGTTATTAGGTTGAAGGGAAAGTTCTGTCGTATTTTCCGTTTCCGTTAAATCATGTGGAACCCAAACACTTTGCTTTAACACAAACCCAAAAGATTTAATGTGATCTCCAACAGTTGTACGATGAATGCCAAATTCTTCTGCAATTTCTCGACTTGTTAAATGTGGATTATTTTCCAACATGGATCGCAAAACATCATTATCGATCTTGGATGGTCGTCCAGATCGATCACTTTCTTGGAGGCTCAGATCCTCGGAACGAAATTTGCTAAACCATCTTTGACAAGTACGAACATTTACAATATCTTTTCCAAATAACGCACATAAATTTTTACATGCAACCGATGCGTTGCTTCCTTTTTGGAATTCATACAAAATGCAGTGTCGTAAATGCATTTTATCTACTGACATGTTTTTCACTTTAAATATCACAAGTAAATGATGAACGGTAAAAAAGGACTCCTTTTATATTATACAGCAGGTAAAAAAATCAAAAAAAATTCCCAATGACTCACCAGCCAGATGTTTTTTTTATTTACAAGAACAATTACCTGCCTATTTAATATACGACAGAACTTTCCCTCCAACCCAATAGATTGTCTTCTTTATATTTATATTTTTTATGTTAATTATAGTTTATTCATATTGAATAATCTGATAATATAAGAATTTCCAGAAAGTCAGACGAGCAAAAGAAAGAACCATGAATGTACGATTTATAAAGTAAATTTTGAAAAGGGCCATTTGACCCCGCTTGGTTCATTTAATGATAAAGTATGCAAATAATTCTTATCGGTAAAAAAATACACTAAGGGAAAAACGAAAAGCCAGAAATTGAATAATCAGATAATATAAGAATTTACAAAAAGTCAGACAAGCAAAAGAAAGAACAAAGAATGTACGATTTATAAAGTAAATTTTGAAATGGGCCATTTGACTCCGCTTGGTACATTTAGTGGTGAGGTATGCAAATAATTTTTCTCGATCAAAAAATAAACTAAGGGGAAAACGAAAAGCGAGAAATTGAATAATCAGATAATATAAGAATTTACAGAAAGTCAGACGAGCAAAAGAAAGAACCATGAATGTACGATTTATAAAGTAAATTTTGAAAATGGTCATTTGACTTCACATCGTACGTTTAGTATTAACATGTTCCCTGCCAAGCTGTTCTTTTACCAAATATCATTCTGTCTGTTTGTGAACAAAGAAAGTATTTTTTTGTTTCAGCAATTACAAAAATAACACAGAATATTGCTAAACACCATTAAATAGCATCTACTAACAGTACCAAAAACTATACCTATTTCTTTATTTCCCAATGAGAAACATTTATTTGATGTAGAAATGAATTTTAACGTGTATCGAAAACTCGTGAAAATTCGTGTATGAATTTCCAAAATGAGGGAATAAATTTCGAGGGAAATCGAACTTAAGGGTGTGAAAGTAGAAGATTCAATCGTTAAAATGAGCTGAAAATGATTACTGTGCGACCTTTGTTCACGAAGTCACAATAATTCAAATGTTGACAATGTTATGACCTACTGTACGAATACGAGCGGGAGTCACTGCATGTCGATGACGAATATATCCGTCATAGCCATTTAAATTAATAAAAGTTGGGCGAAAAGGAATTGCGTGTGGCTTCTTAATTAATCCCTTAATTGGTCTGCTATCTGCCGTGCTTACATAAGGATATCATTATTCTGGTTTTAAAGGAACGCACAAGACAGAGATTACTTCTCTTTGTGCATTGTTCTAGATAACGGTGATAAGTAGCACGAAGTGTTGCTGCCGAAGTCACTTACATGACATTGTAGCAAGATTTTCCCGGGGCGACGCGAAATGGCGATTCTAGAAGAGCCGGATGATTTCAAGATTTCGTTCGTTTGGAACAATTTGACGGTCACAGTGGCGGATGAAGAGAGTTTTCTGCGAATTGTGTGGAGGAAATTAGGGAGAAACAGGATCGAGCAACCTTTGACGATTTTGAATGGAGGTGAGATTTCTTAATAATTGAAATTCTTTGTGGTTGAACCGTAAAGAGTTTGAGATCGTTTTGTTCGTTCGACTGCTGCAAAATAATTAGAATCGTGCGGTTAATTTGATTGCAGTGTCCGGTTGTGCTGTGACGGGAAACCTGATTGCTATAATGGGACCCAGGTATACTTTTAATTTGTAGTTTTTCAATGAATCAAAAATAATTAGCTGAGAATAACTTTTTACAATTTTTCATTCGGAACGCTAATCTTTAAGTTGTTCTATGATCGAATATATGTAATATATTTAATATATAAATATCTATATATATTCAATTTATATTAATATTAGTATAAATATAAATTGATATTGATATCAATTATTATTAAACACATTAAATATATATTAAACATATACTAAACAATAAATTAATATTAATATAAATTAAATATATATAAATATATAAATCAAATATATATTAATATAAATTAAATATATATAAATATATAAATCAAATATATATAAATATATATTAATATAAATTAAATATATATATTAAATATATTATGATATTATAATATAATTATATATATATAAGTATCTATTTTTACAATATTTATACTGCCTGTAGAAAAATTTTTTAATATTTATCATGTTACCTTTTAAAAAACAGGTTTATAAGAATATAAGCTTCCACATGAAGCTCAACATTGACAATGATGAGTCTGCGTTAAATAGTTTAATTTCCGTCCGGGTTTTAATTCAAAATAATTAAAATTAATTAATTAATTTAATAGGGTGTCTAAAGTGAAAAGGGTCACCTAAATATTTCTTTTTTTTCTAATGACACAAAGAATATTCACAACACTTTTTATGTGTACAGAAACAATTTTTCTTCCATGATTTTTCTTCTTTGAAACTACTTAAAATGTCTCATGATTGTTTTTCATGTTATTAAAACTAAAACCAATATTTATATGACCTCATTCAATTTGGACACCTTGTATGTAGTATCTTCATTTTTTAAATTATTTAAAAGATTTACAAAACATAATTTATATATTTTAACTGACCCCTTCAGCTTGGACACCCTGTATATAGCACTTCTATTTCTAAACTCAATTAGGAGATCCAGAAAACGTAATTTTTGAAATTTTGACTAATTTTTTCTTTACAGTTGATCTATGAAAGAAGGTTTAGTATTGAAAGTGTAGAAAATAAAAAATAATCAGATGGAGGGTAAAAATTATTGATATTCAGCAATGTTGAAAGCAAAAATGATTAGAAACGCCCTTTCTTTTAGTGGCGCCGGAAAAACGACATTTTTGGCCACTCTAGCTGGAAGAATAATGCCAACGACTGGATCGGTGTCAATAAATGGACAAACTGTTTCACGGGAGACCATGTTCAAATTATCTAGCTATTTGCCTCAATTCGATGCCTTACCAAACTCACTTACTGTAGAAGAACATTTGTTATTTTCGGTATTCAGTTATTTTATTGTCATAGGAGGTAATGGTACGGTGGGTGAACAAATTATTATGAACACTTCGGAGAAAACAAAGATTGAAGAAGGATGTTATAGAAAGGAATGGCACTTAAACGTATCTAAAATAGGACCTGTTTTATTACAGAAAGTGTATATTAAATCAAATAATTATTTAGTAGCTTAGGCGGAAATTAATATATTTAAAATATAAATTTATTCATTATATAATACTAATTTATAAATACCATAATATTTCGTTTGTCTTCTAATAAATTTATAAATTTAATATTATTCAATAAAAAATTTCAATACGTTTTATTAAATCAAATAAGTATTTGTATATAAATATTTATATATAAATCTTTTATTTAATTTATACAAAATTTATTCATTATATTGCCAATTTATAAGTATCATAATAATTCGTGTCTTTTTATAAATTAAACATTAAATATTGATTAAATTTATTGTGATCGAATAAATCATTTCAAGGTCAAACAATTTATAATCATAATGTGTCCTCCTTGATACTGTACAACTTTTATTTGAAACATTTTTTCGCATTTCTAATACCTACAAAAATAATAACGTGTAGATATTTCAGACACATTGTAGGTAATGCATTTTTAATTTTGAGATCAGCGCCATCTGTTGTTTGGCGACTGGAAACTACCACTCGCTAATAGGAACACAGAACGGTCAAGGAGGTCGTAGAATTTGAGGCGGTGTAACGTCACAAGGGATCGCGATACTGTGTGACGAAAACTGAGATATTTTTGTAACAAATCAGAGAAAATTACCTAATTACGTCTTAATTGATAACAATTTATACACAAGCAGGAAATGCATGAATTAACCATTCTAATCAGTAAAAATATTAAAACTATTTAATTTCCTTCTAATAAATATAATAAATGTATTCAATTTTGATGGTTAAACATTTCTTTCGATTTCAAATTATTTTAAGTCTTGTCATTTAAGTATGTACAGTAGAGAACAAAAGTTTAAGACTAGAGGGTCACAGAAATTAAGTTAATTAATTAATAAGAAATAACAGTATACCTACTAATCGATAAATAGTGTTCTATCAAAATGACAACAAAAATGAACAAATAAACAATATTTGCGAACTATAAAATTATGTTTTACATTGTCCTGCCGTCTTAAACTTTTTTCCGTTACTGTAACTAAATAAAGGGGTGAGGGAGGCCACGATAGAGCTTGGATCGTTTAGCCATCTGTTCATAATGATTCGTTCACCCACTGTATATGAAATTAATTATATCATATAGAGTGTAATTTTGTCACACACTATATCAAAGTTTAAACAACTGTTTGAGATACAAAAGTATTACAGATGTGATGTCAATTTCTGTTGCAAAATCATATGAACTCAAATTACTTTAATCAAATGAAATATTTAAATATCATTTTATACTAATTTGTTTCTATGCACTAATATAATAATCGATTAATAATTGTTAATTGAAACGAACAATAATTCACTGTAAATCAATTGGCTCATTTAGTATGCACTGAAGACCGGCCTTGCTGGAACGCAGAGAAAATTTTTGTTACTAAAATTATTAACGGAGTTGGGTCTTATCGATTGCAAGGATGTATTAATATCGAAGCTGTCTGGTGGACAGAGGAAACGAGTCTCCTTGGCCAGTGAAACCATCACCAGGCCAAAAATACTTTTCATCGATGAACCCACTACTGGTAAGAAACGATTGAGCATCACTGCGTAGCTAGTGACATTACCTACCGTGTTGCCCCGTTTGCCTGCTCTCAGGCGTAAAGTGCCCCGATTTAAGTTGCTTATAACTAGTAAACAAAGCGTCAAACGCAATATTGTTACTCTTGATTTTCGTCTTACAATGTTACATACAGTTACCCCTTCAATTTTCTCCCAGCTTCGTCTAAACACCTTATATTAATTAATTAATTCAAAGCTCAAACTTTATTCTATGTTTATAAAAGAAATTATCGTATTAAAAACACTTTGAATTCTTAAGTTTAAACCTTAGAGTTTGAATTTTGCAATTTTTTCTGTCAAATTCTTTTTTCCTATTTCTATTCGTTGCAGACCTATAACATTTTTGATTTTTGTTCAATTCTTTTGACTTTCATTCCGTTCACCGGAATATTAATATTTCTTTCTATTCTTCAACTTGATAAACCTTAGGTTTGGACGCCTTTTCTGCAATGCAAGTGGTGCAGACATTGAAAATTGTAAGTCAGGAGTCTATTGTGTTCTGCACTATTCATCAACCAGGAATGGACATATACAGTGTTTTCACGCATACGTTACTGTTGTCTGATGGAAAAATGGGTTATTTTGGCACCTTGGAAGACGCCACAAAATTTTTCTCAAGGTAATTAAAATTCTATAAAAGTTTCCATTTTTATCATTCTTATACCGTGACAAAACAAGTTTAAAGTAGGAATATCTAAAAAAATTTATATTTTAAAATTAAAATATTTTAGAACTGCATCTTAAAAGTTTCGATTTTTATCATTCTTATACCATAACATAACAAGTTAAAAGTAGGAATATCAAAAAAATTTATATTTTAAAATTAAAATATTTTAGGACTACATCTTAAAGCAAAAATATTTTATTCGTTGAGAAAAGAATAGAAGATCTCCTCGTTTGGTTGGCTAATTGTCAATACTGAATAAATGAATGATTTTTTTTAAACATTGTCAAAGTTGATGAAATTTTAAATGTCTCATAATCATAGCTTGGGTTTCGAGTGTCCAGTTGGCTTCGACGAGTCCGAGTACTATATTAAACTGTTATCCCCAAAACGTCTTGAAACGTTCACATCAAATCCCATGGACATTGGGTCTACGGAATTTATCCATGAAATATGTCTAGCGTTCTCGCGATCTCCTCCCCCGGAGACGCCTCAAATCGTGAACAGCAGAGACCTGGAGGTTCAAACACAAAGGTAATCGAAAATGTGTTAAAAAATGTAATACGGAGGATAAGACACGTTTGAAACCTGGGATGATGATAATGGTCAATAGAAAAGCAGGAAGTTTCGCGCAGTTCTCTTGGTTAACATGGAGGATATGGACCCAAAATCGGAGGACGATGTTCGAAGATTGGATCTCGTGGATCTCTTATTTCGTAAGTTGGTTGATATTTAAAAAGCAAGTGAATGAATCGTACTAAATAGTACGTTTTGTGTACTATCTTAAACTTTTGATCGTATGTACAAATATGAAGCTATCTAAAAATACTAGATATATTTTTTGAGATGCCAAATGATATGGTGTAAAATACAGTGATTGCTATGTATAGTACATGGACGTTTGGATAATAGTTAACAAAAATTCAGACAGAACAATTATTTCCATTGACCATTAAAATTTTTTGTAGAAATGAGATGAATTATTGTACTATTAGCAAAAGGATTATGATATGATATTAAATAATGTATAATTTTTTAGAGACTCGTGAAATTGATCGAATTTGAAATTTACAGAACTTTCCTATATAACTTGATTAAATTAATCGCAGCTCTCAATGGCGGCGGTGGCCATTTTTTACACCGGAATTAACCCGACCACGCAGCAAGGGGTGCAGAATGCGAGGGGTGCACTGTACATGATGAGCTCTGAGATTTCGTTTACGGTCGCCTACTCGGTGATCTATGAGTTTCCGGGCCAGCTTCTGATCTATCTACGCGAGGACGACGTTTACGCCACCGGACCGTACTACGCCGCCATGTTTTTCGGACTGGTAACATTATTGCTTTATTCTTTGCGCAAGGAGAAGAAGAATTTGTTAATCGAATTTGGTTTTACTCTGTCCAAAGAAACGGGATGAAAAAAATAAAGGAAAATTTTGTACACAGTTAACACTAAACGTATCGGTACACATATCTATTTTTACTGTTAAATTTAACACTAGATTGCCGGAGTGAATCAATTTGACTCGCTAATGATTTTGTCAAGTTTAAGTATCAGATGAAAGGAATAAAAGTAAAGGTGTTTCTGCTAAATCTGCAGATAATGTATTTTAAAAACGGAAGGGTTACAGGGTGTTCGAATGAAGCTAGGAGAAAATTGAAGGGGTGACTCTATGCAACTTTCTAAAACGAAAATCAAGAGTAACAATATTGCGTTTGACGCTTTGTTTATGAGTTATAAGCAACTAAAAAGACGGGGTATTTTACGCCTGAGAGCAGGCAAACGAGGCGCCACGGTCGGTAATGTCGCTGACTGCGCAATACCGTGTCGCCTCGATTGCCTGCTCTCAGGCGTAAAATAGCCCGTTCTTTAGTTGCTTATAACTAACAAACAAAGCGTCAAACGCAATATTGTTACTCTTGAGTTTCGTTTTAGAATGTTTCATAGACTCACCCCTTCAATTTTCTCCTAGCTTCGTCCGAACAGCCTATATATATAAACATTGTTTTAAATAAACTTTCTTTAAAATAAAATTTTATTTTTTAAAAAAACGTCAATTTTCGAATAATTACGATTTCAAGATAACAAATTGTATTTACAAGTTCCATGCATATACGTGTTTACCTATATGAAATGAATTTGGCCATAAAACTTTAAAAAAATGAATTTAATACCTAAGAAAAATGTTAAATAGGATGATATTAAAATTGTCAGAAGAGTACAATATTAAAAATTCCTTTTTCAGAAGAAATGAGAGTTGATTGTTATCTTTCGTTACAATTCTAAAATTTATTTATTAGAAACAGGGATATTTTATTTTCAGATACCAAAAGCCACTCTCAAGGCCATGATCTTCACGACAGTTATGTATTTCATATTAGTCACCCAAATTGATTTCCTCAATTTTTTACTTTACTGCCTAACGACTTCAGTGGCTGCGATTTGTGGCACAGTGTACGGTTTAATGTTCTCTAGCTGGGTCGACGATATCGATATTCTCACCTCGATCATGGTGCCCATAGACATGCTATTTCTACTGACTGCTGGAATGTTTTACAATCTCAGGTACATCACAACTCAATTATTTCACAGCTCTTTAAAATCAGAGAATTAATTATTAAAGACTAACTGAAAATGAGGTGCAAAATGTACAGTGAAACAAGAAAATAAAAGAATAATAAGCATTGTGTTGCATAATAAAATAGAGCACAAGAAACAAAGTATAGTGCATTATAAATTATAATAAAATATCACCTTCTAAAATTGTTTGAATACTATTATAAAGTATCCCAATGACCACTTGAAATTAAATAAACAAAGAATGCAATAAAATTAATTATATTAAAAATTATTAGGGAAAGTTAAATACAAAAGACAACACAGAATACAGTAATTATGTATAAAAACATATCTATAAAATATCTTAAACAGGGTATAATATTATTTATAAGCTGAAACCTATCTCCCTTAATTGTATTCATAAAAATATCAATTTGCATAAAAATCTATGATCTACTTATTATTATCGAAGTGTGAAAAATATATGAATATCACATAAGACACGGCTATTAAAATTATACATATGCTGATAACCTATGTAGCAATTGATGCGACGTTAAACTAATAATTATAAAATAAAATATGAATTTGTTGTAGGGACATTATGTTGCAATTGTTGATGTTTTCAGGTCACTACCCAGTTGCTTAACATACTTGAAGTATTTCTCGATATTCTTCTACCTGAACGAGGCTCTTTCCATAATTTACTGGTCACGAGTGAACAACATTGGTGAGCATATCGCGTTATTGATTGAACGAGTCTCTCAAATATTGCTAAGATAATCGTCGACAAGTATAGAGCAGTTTTCCAGAAAATGAATTTGCCAAAATGTATCTAAAATTAAAGTTTTCAGTAGGACGAAATTAATTGTGACAATATTAAAAAATCAAATCAACATTTATAGCCATAGAATCTACGCGTTTGTTTAATATAAAAGAAAAATTAAAATTCTATGCATTGCAATTAATTGTATTACTTGTTTTATGGAAATTTTAACGTCCAATTTAAATGTTCGTTTAAAACGCTAGTAAACTTTCTTTCGCTTAAATAAATAAAGCGTAGTTTTCCTTTTTAAACTGAAGTTCTTCCATCTACTAATATGTATTTTCTTTTTAAGTGTAAACAAATTAATAATTCAGTTTGATCTAACATTTTAGACTGTCAAACATCTAGCGACTTGCCTTGTCTGCGAAACGGTGAACAAGTTCTTTCGGAATACGGATTCAGGCAGACGAATTTCGTTTGGGACTTGACCGGCCTCGTAGTTTTAACAGTCGCAATGAGCTTAGCTGGATACATTGGTCTACGAAGGAGAAGGAGAATTAGGATGTTGTTATAACATTTTACCAATCGCCAGTGTTTCAACATAAGCACTGTCGATCGGCTCATTTTGCTGTGGATGCATCGCTAATAATTTTATTATTAGTGTTAGTGGTGGGTCAAGCATAAGATAAAATACTCTTTAATATACAAAATGATTTTATTTAAGACACGTCTAATCACTTTTGTTTCACCACGCAGACTGATCCTCTCCCTACATTCTTTCATCCACTTGCTCGACTTTCTTTTCCCTTTTGCACTTCGTTCTCTCATTCAATCTTCGAAAATCACGCGCACCACATACTCTTTTTGTTCTGTGGCTGTTGTGAAAGGGAGAAGGAAAAGGAATGGGAAGGGGTGTTTTCGTTTGGAGCCTGCTAGTGGACTCGTCAGTAAGACTTACCTAGCAGGTCCCTGCCTTAGACACAGGGATAGGAAGGGACAGGTCAGAACTCGTATATATACGGTGTTCGGACGAAGCTGGGAGAAAATTGAAGGGGCGACTCTATGCAACATTCTAAGACGAAAATCAAGAGTAACAATATTGCGTTTGACGCTTTGTTTGTTAGTTATAAGCAACTAAAGAACGGGCTATTTTACGCCTGAGAGCAGGCAATCGAGGCGACGCGGTACTGTGCAGTCAGCGACGTTACCGACCGTGGCGCCTCGTTTGCCTGCTAAGAGGCGTTAGATACCCCGTTTTTTAACTAATTATAACTCATAAACAAAGCATCAAACGCAATATTGTTACTCTTGATTTTCGTCTTAGAATGTTGCATAGAGTTACCTCTTCAATTTTCTCCTACCTTCATTCGAACACCTTGCGAGAAAGGTGGTCGCTAAATCTCTCCTAATGGCGAGGGCTGGAAGGTCGCCACAGTTCTCATCCGCGCTTACATGAAATATTCTTACCGCTCGCTCGTTTGATTTTCGGTGATAAATATATATATATCCATTCGGTTATAAAATCGTGTATTTATTGCATATCCACCTCACATATAACGTACATCGACTTCTCGCACAGTACTCTCTCTATTGCTGTACAGTTATTCACGAAATTCACCGATTGCTTTCCTTTATTATACAGTTAAACTTCGATAATTCGAAAACATCTTTAAGAGGAAGATTTTGTTCATTTTCTTTTATTCTGCTATAAAAACCTCTGCAATTTGAAATATAAATCTCTTATAATTCGAATTATTTACTACCAATGTAAGTGAATTATGTTACTTTACCTCTACAATTCGAATTCAAAGAAGCTCGACCTCTGCAAATCGAAACTCACCTCTGTAACTCGAGGTTTCACCTCAGTTATCCTGTATAATTCGAACTTTTCTTTATTGAACCTCGTTTAATCGAAACCTTAGTAAAATAAAATCTTTATAATTCAAATTTTTCTTTATTGAACCTCGTTTAATAGAAAGCTTGATAAAATGAAATTTCTGTAATTCGAATTTTAATTTATTGAACCTCGTTTAGTAGAAGTCTTAGTAAAATAAAATCTTTTTAATTCGAATTTTTATTTATTGAACCTCGTTTAGACGAAACCTGGATAAGATAAAATCTCTTTAATTCGAATTTTTCTTTATTGCACCTTCTTTAGTTGAAAACTCGGTAAGATGAAATTTCTATAATTCGAAGATTTTTTCCCTCCCATTGAGATCCAAATTACCGCAGTTCTACTGTAGTTACTGCTTATAAATTGCAATAATTAATTGAAAAATTCAGAAGGTACGAAGGTGCAACATTTTTCAAAAAAATAATTAAACGTTAAAACTATCACATATAAAGTGTAGTTTAACCATTCGATCAATTTCGTAAATCACTGTACATTACAAACATTGCAGTTGGTGAACACTGTTGGTATTTACAATTTAACAATTGTTTATTCGGTGAGATCGAGGGCGATCTTGTCGATTGATAGCTCTGTGTTCGTAAAACAAGATCAATATTATTTCACTTAACTAAGTAATTAATCTATTAGAAAACGTACAAATTGGATCATTGACAGAAATTATGGAACTATTTGAAATAAAATTTGTAAAATGTTGAATTGTAAGGTAGACTCGAAGAATAAAGTATAAATTGGGTCGAACGAGATTTTGGTGAATTAGTAGACGGGTTCCTTGCGACTTCTGTATTTGATCACCAGGAAACCGGCCAAATGGCTGACCGAGAAAATGATTAGGAGGCCAATTATGTCCATGGTGTAATGATCTGGTAGATAGCCATACTTCTCCAGAACGCCTAGCCCAGTGGAGATGCACGGTTCTTCCGGATCAGGAGAACAGTCTTAAAACACGAAAAATGCATACGTAGGTATAATTTGATGGTGTGGACCATTGGGCGACCATCTACAGTAGCTGATAAAAGTTTAGTACGAGAGAACAATATAGAACACAGTTTTATGGTCTGCAAATATTATCTGTACATTCATATTCATTGTTATTATGGTACAATACTATTTATTAATTAGTACAGAATGCAAATTTTCTTTATACTATTATTTTTTATTAATTAATTAATTTATCTTCCTTGTCCCTTTGGTCTTAGACGAGAGAACAATGTAGAACGCAGTTTTATGGTCTACAATTATTGTCTGTACATTTATTTTTAGTGTTACTATGGTAGAACACTATTTATTGATAGGCATAGAATACAAATTTTATTTATACCGTTATTTCTTGTTAATTAATTAATTTATCTTCCTTGACCTTTTGGTCTTAGACGAGAGGACAATGTTGAACATAGTTCTATGGTCTGCAAATATTGTCTGTACATTCATTTTTATTGTAATTCAGGTAGAATACTATTTATTAATTAGCATACAATGCAAATTTTATTTATACTGTTATTTTTTTAAATTAATTAATTTATTTTCTTTGACCCTTTAGTTTTAGACGAGAGGACAATGTAGGCATAGTTCTATGGTCTACAATTATTGTCTGTACATTTATTTTTAGTATTACTATGGTAGAACAATATTTATTGATTGGCATAGAGTACAAATTTTATTTACACTGTTAATTCTTATTAATTAATTAATTTGTTTTATTTGACCCTTTAGTCTTAAACTTTTGTCTGCTACTGCATGTAATTTTCTAAGACCAGACAAGTGATTTACATATTGCTGTTTGGAAGATTGTAAATAAATAGAAAAATAAAGGAAAAGGTATAATTTGTCATATTTTTATTATTATATTTTAATAAATGAACACATTGCCGTTTGATAATGTTTTACAGAAATTTACTATAAGACAGGCGATTTTTAATTATTTTGGGAGTCATGTAATAAAATTGGGATACCTTTTTGAAATTAATATACACGGTGGCGCAATAACTATTAACACCTCAGATATATTTGAAACAGTCAATTAAATAGATAAAATTAAATTTGATCTACCTATGTGATCGATTAGGAGCCACTGGGTCAAAGAAACCGCCTCCAAGCCGTAGTAAAACTGCGATAAGTATTTCAGCCATGCGATGCTAGGTGCCAGATGCCTGGAAAAGATTGTCAAATTTTCCCTCGCGAACATTTGCATACATTCAAACTGTGCACCTCCATGGGACAAATCGTTTAATTATACAGTTGGTCCTAAAAGTATTCGGCCACGTCATGTATGAAGCAAATTTCATGAAAAATTACAAGTTTGCAGATGAAAAACTTAAAAAATGAAAAAATTATTTTATGACATAGTGAAATCAGTAAATAAACCGAAATCGTCTCGAGTTGCTGGTTCGATCGAGTGAAAAAGGCCTCGAATGCAAAGGGTTAAAGTTAATTTACAAAAAGCTGAAAATAAAAAACATAAAAGTATTGTTCTCAATTAAAATCAAAAAAAGACAAAAAAGGAAAATAAAAAACAAATTGAACAGCCACTTTAAAAAAAAAATCCTACATACCATCAGAAACTAAAAATCTTTAACTTTAAAATCGTCTTTGTTTTATTCAATTTGGATAGATTTCAACGAAGTTATATCAGTTTAAAGATTGAGTGTACAGTAGCAAACAAAAGTTTAAGTCGACAGGACAATGTGAAACATAATTTTATGGTTCGAAAAATATTGTTTATCTATTCATTTTTATTTTCATTATGGTAAAACACTGTTTATTCATTAGCATAGAATACAAATTTTATTTATACTGTTATTTTTGAACAATTAATTTATTTATTTTCTTCGACTCTTTGATCTTAAACTTTTATCCGCTACTGTATATATATGTACAAATTTTTTCCAATAAACATTCTTTAAAATAAAGTTATACTTTTTTTCAAAACTTCTATTTTCACGTTTGAGTCAAGTTGACTTGTTCCTGGCAAAATAGGTAAATTTACATCTTCTTACCCGAGATGTAGGTAAATCCCACAGAACATCAGGCCAAGGAAGTCCAACGGTACAGAAAGCATAGAAGATGTGTCCACTGATTTAAACGACGCGGACAGGAAGAGACCTATTTCAGAAAATCAATTCTCCATATGAACTACTGCTCTTGGCGAACAGTTTTCGGTCACATACGAAAATACAAAGCTATGTCTGATATGTATTGTCAAAATGTTCAATTAACGAAGATAATACAGTCTTTAGCGATTATCTCATTGTCAGCCACGAACAAAAATTTTCTAAGACTTCTACCGACTAAATAATACTTCTTTTCATCTACAGTAGCGGACAAAAGTTTAAGACCAAAGAGTCAAAGAAAATAAATTAATTAATTAATAAAAAATAGCTGTATAAATAAAACTTGTATTCTATGCTAATGAATAAATAGTGTTCTACCATAATGAAAATAAAAATCAATAGATAAACAATATTTGTGAACCATAAAATTATGTTTTACATTGTCCTGTCGTCTTAAACTTTTGTACGTCCCTTTGAATTTCTTTCTTTTTCACTGTTCAACGAGAAGATTCTTACCAAGAGCGGACGCTGAAATGGCGCATACTATTATAGGCAGTGTAAAGTAAAGGAACCCTAAAAATCCACCCTTCAGCCCTGTGATTGTGAATATGAGAGCCGAATACAGCAATGGCTGTATTATCGCCCCGGGTATCTGAAAATTGCCACGAAATCCATGATACCCGAGCATTCAGATTGGAAATTGAATTTCAGGTCCATTCAACGAGATACAGTGGCTCCAAAAAGTATTCGTACACCGTATCATAAGGAAATTCATCTATTTTTGAAATTCTGGTTTCAATGAAACTTTATGTGTGTACAGAGCCTGGTGTGTGCTGCGTGGAGCAATCTTTTTGGCGGGAAAATATCTTTTAAGGTGGTTGATAACGAATCTCAAAGTTTCAGCGATTTTTCCTGCTTTGAATGCAAGCTTTTCTGTGTTCTTTTTTATGACAGGGCGATAGAGTATTAAAAATTGAACATTTTCTATTTGAAAGGTTTTACCTCATCAAGTACCATCACAAAGTTATCTTTTAAAAATGAGAGAAAACTCAGAAACTTCAATGCTGGTTTCACCCCTTTAAAATGGCATTTAGATGAAAAGAAGAGATTAATTCATACGTATACTACTACGATCTACATACCCACAAAATTTTATCAAATACTTTTATCAGACTCAGAATTTCAGGGTTAAACGAATTTATTTGTGATATAATGTACGAATACTTTTTGGAGCCACTGTACGTTGTACTGTGAAAGAACGAGAAAGTGAAATGTAGTACAACTGTTAACCCTTTACGGGCCGAACTTTTGTTTTAGATATAAAATAATTGATGGAACGGAATATCAACAATTATAATCCTATATACAGTAGCGGACAAAAGTTTAAGACAACAGGACAATATAAAACATAATTTTATGGTTCGCAAAAAACTGTTCATCTATTCATTTTTATTGTCAATACGGTAAAGAACTATTTATTGATTAGCATAGAATACAAATTTTATTTATATCGTTATTTTTTATTAATTAATTAATTTATACCGTTATTTTTTAATTAATTTATATCGTTATTTTTAATAATTAATTAATTTATACCGTTATTTTTATTAATTAATTAATTTATACCGTTATTTTTATTAATTATTTAATTTATACCGTTATTTTATTAATTAATTTATATCGTTATTTTTATTAATCAATTTATATCGTTATTTTTTATTGATTAATTAATTAATTTTCTTTGACCCTTTGGTCTTAAACTTTTGTCTGCTACTGTAACAGGGGAGTGAAATGATTTACCAAGCATTCGTTACGCGAATCTATTATTTATTAAGCGGATCTCACCAAAACGATGACCTTACTGATGTAATATGGCGTCGGGCCGTAGAGCCCGCTAGCGATGTCGCGAAGTAGGAGCGGCAGTTCCTGCGGGAACGTGTAGAAAACGGCGTAATTGAACGTGAACACTGTCTCGACGACCACCAGGTACAGGAGACCCTGTATGTTCTGTATGCTGCCCTGATTTAACGCCTGTCCGGTTATGTTCACGTATGGGGACGCTATCAGCAGCCCTATGAACTTTTACAGAACATTGTGTAGGTAGTTTCTTATAATTATAATTATAATAACAATAATAATTATTATTAGACTTAATATTATGAATATTGTGTAGAAAGTGTCTTACGATTATTATTAGTATTATCACTATTAGACTTATTGTTGTTGTTATTATTATTATTATTAGACTTATTGTTATTATTATTAGTATTATTACTATTAGACTTATTGTTGTTGTTATTATTATTATTATTACTAGACTTATTGTTATTATTATTATTATTAGACCTATTGTTGTTGTTGTTATTATTATTATTAGACTTATTGTCGTTGTTGTTATTATTATTACTACTATTATTTGATTTATTGTTATTATTATTATTATTATTATTGTTATTATTATTTTTAATAGACTTATTATTATTGTTATTATCATTATTAGACTTATTATTATTATTATTACTATTATTATTATTAGACTTGTTATCATCATCATCATCATTATTATTATTATTATTATTATTATTATTATTATACTTTTTTTTTATTATTATAAATGTGATCGATAATAGAGGTATATCAATAAACAAACACCGAATTCGAATTTGTACCGAGTGGAAAGCGAAAAACGGTATCACCGTATTGTATCGATGATCTCAGTTTTCTGTTGCAAATTTGATTGAAAATATGTGGGCCCTACTGAGGCACAAACTTAAGCGTGTTCGTGTATTAAAATAAGGGGTTAAAGGGTTGAAGCATGTAGCCAGAGAGACAAGAGAGAAGCATGAAAAAACAATAAGAAACGGAAAGGGTAGAAAAAGAAGAAGTTCGAACAAAAATCACTGTACAGCGCAAAGTACAATAGCGGTCAAAAGTTTAAGACAACAGGACAATGTAAAACATAATTTTATGGTCTGCAAATATTGTCTGTACATTACTTATGCTAGAACACTATTTATCGATTAGCATAGAATGCAAATTTTATTTACACTGTTACTTTTTATTAATTAATTAATTTATTTTCTTTAACCCTTTGGTCTTAAACTTTTGTCCGCTACTGTATACGCGTATGATGTCTCACCATGTACGTTGCGAATCGCAAAAG
The DNA here is from genome assembly GCA_033822845.1 of Tetrapedia diversipes. Taxonomy (NCBI): domain Eukaryota; kingdom Metazoa; phylum Arthropoda; class Insecta; order Hymenoptera; family Apidae; genus Tetrapedia; species Tetrapedia diversipes. Next base: position 124,813 of record JAOPTO010001878.1, on the reverse strand, counting down.
ATGAGAGTTCCTCTTCCAATCGACGTACGTCCGCCACATGAGCCAACGGAGCTGCGTAATGGCGCGGGCTTTTTTGAAATCCCTTCGGGACAAAGAGACCTCGGAGAATATTACCGGAAGTTCGTCCTGGTCTGACGTGCCGCAGCACGAGTAATCGATCAGCTTGCACACCCTCTGGCCGAACTTCGATTTTTCGTACTGGTCGCAGATCGAGTTTATCTGCGTGCAGTGATGATCAGAAATAATACGAAGCAAAAATTAACCGGAAAACCAGCATTCGCTTAACGTACGTAGACAAATTAATTCAGACATAACAGGTTGGCAATCAAGTTCCCGCCTTTTTTTTAAATCTCTTAAAAGTTCAAGTTTTTAATAAAAACGAATAACTAATTATTGGGAATGGGGTTTAATATTGCTAAATGAAATAAACTATTATTTGTGAAATAATACTTAGATATTTATTGATACTTTTATGTAGCACGAGGAAGGGCAATTTTGACCGCACCTAGCGAGTTTTGTCACAAGACTAGCAGAACGCAGTGGTCGAAATTCTTACAACCCCGTCCGGGTCCTTCAGCCCCTTTTGTTCTGTTTCTCGATGTTTTCGAACTTTCTAAAATGCCAGATGTGGCTTAGCTTCTTGGAAGAAGCCTTTGAGAAAGTACGTTAAGAGAAAGCTGGTTTATCGTTAATTTTTGCTTCGTAGTATTTCTGTATTCAATTTCCAACACTAATTAATCAATAATGTATTCTCCCTTGTTGTTTATGTTGGTGGATTAAATAACTAATAACTAATAACGTTTTTTAGTATAACAAATATAATTGTAATAATAATAATGATAATAATAAGGTGATAACACTATTTTTAATTACACTCTTCACACACTCTCTCTATATAACTCACTCTTTATTACTCGCTTTTTACTCTACGATCGTCCGTTACGGATTGATTCGTTCGCACTCTGTCTCTCCACCCCTGTCTTCTTCAGTCATACGGTATACACAACGATTAGATGATCATACTGCGCACCACTCATAACACATATAAACGATAACACTCACCTTTTATCATTCTCTCCAAACTGTCATACTCACTCATTCACACAAACATTTTTCACACCTTTATCATCATACTTTATACAGGGTGTTCGGACAGCCCTGGGCTTAAATTGAAAGAGTAACTCCCTGAGACATTCTAAGACGAAAATCAAGAGTAACGATTTTGCGTTTGAGGCTTTGTTTATGAGTTATAACTAGTTAAAGATATCGTTTAATCCGGACCGTTCGACGCTTGAGCATCACTGTGGACTCAGCGACGTTACCGACCGAGTTGCCTCGGATACCCGCTCTCAAGCGTCGAACGGTCCGGATTAAACGATATCTTTAACTAGTTATAACTCGTAAACAAAGCCTCAAACGCAAAATCGTTGCTCTTGATTTTCGTCTTAGAATGTCTCAGGGAGTTACTCTTTCAATTTAAGCCCAGGACTGTCCGAACACCCTGTATATTCTATGGTAACCGAATAAGGTATATGTATCACAGTTTACAACTTCTTCTCAATGATCAACAAGAATTTTAGTACCTCATTGGTGGAAATCACCATTTGAAGGAAATTTGTTTTTGAAGAACAATTTAAAGAAACTATTAATGAATTGATCATATATCCTAGGGATTTAATCAAATCCCTATTTTCATCATTTCCCTGAGACAGACGTACAGATGAACTGTAAAATTGTGTCGCAGTGACTATTTTTTAGTCAGGCAACATGTCATTGCAATGTTTGGTACTATAAGCCTTGTTGTTTGAGAATGGGTAAACGATTTTCCGATTTTTAAGAACTCAAAAAAAAAAAATATATGGTGTTTGCTCGATTAATCGGTTGCGTTGCTTTTATGGTGAGTTTCACCATTCGTATCGTCATTTGCGAAATTGTATGTTTTAATTGGGGATGAAGCATACCCTCCAACCCCTTGATATGCAAATACTGTTTAATTTGGCTTAACTGAACAGTTATGTCCAAGCTTAAAAGCAGAACATTTTATTTTGAAATTCACATTGCTAAATAAGATTTAATTAGTTTGAGATATAATGTTAATACGTTCGCGTATACGCCCCATGCTGGAAAAAAGGAATATTTTTAACAATATTTTGTCGAATAAAATAAAACTGATCACTTTTCTGGTTTAAATTTATAAAGAAATATGCTTTTCTTTTAAATTTTTGATTTCAAATTACTGAAATATTCTATATTATACCACAAAAAAACATCTGTTTAGGTTGAGATATAATGTTAATGGACAATAATTAAGTAACATTATAAAATAATAAATTAGTAGTTCTGCAAAGTATGAAGCATTTCAAAACATCTTGACTTCTCTCAGACGTTATTGTATGTCAAAGGGTTAAAAAGATACCTTCTGCGGCCGTATAACATTACATACACTAACACCTCGAAAAGAAAACTTTAATAAACGGCCCTCTATAACAAAGTAATGTATTGAATGCGCGCTCTAAATGTGGCCACGGTCAGTCTAATTCGTGTTTCTTACTGTTGAACCGCAAAATGTATCACGAATCCATCTCGTATTTCTTACAGGACTACTGGTATTGAAAATACACGTGTGCACGCGTAATTAATTTGACATTAAAGTGAACATGAAATCTGTAATTGATTTTATTCCATCATTCTCCGCAAAATATGATACATCCCGCCAATTTCCACACACTCATTACATGACGGTCACCGATGACCGACACAGTGGTGAATGTGTTCACGGTTAATGAAATTTATAGGTACGCAAGTACTGAAATAGACGAGGCCGCAGATACTGAAATTTACAGGTACAGAAATACTAAAATGCACGGGTACACGGGTATACAGGTACTAAAATTTATAGGTTCGCAGGTACTGAAATAGACGAGTTCAAAGACACGAAAATTTACGGGTACACAGATATTGAAATTTATAGGTACAGAAATACTAAAATGCACGGGTACACGGGTATGCAGGTACTAAAATTTATGGGTACGCAGGTATTGAAATATACGGGTAAGCAAATACTAAAATACATGGATATACAGATATAAAACACACGGCTATACAGATATATAGGTACTGAAATAAATGTGTTCATAAGTACTGAAACTTACAGTTACACAGGTATTGAAATATATGGGTAAGCATATACTAAAATACACGGGTATAGAGGTACTGCAATTTACAGGCACACAGGTACTGAAATAAACGGGTTCAGATGTATTAAAATTTATGAGTGTACAAATACTAAAATACAGGGTTATTCAGATACATAGGTACTGAAATAAATGTGTTCATAAGTACTGAAATTTAGGGGTACACAGGTACTGAAATTTACAGGTACAGAAATACTAAAATACACGGGTACACGGGTATACAGGTACTAAAATTTATGGGTACACAGGTACTGAAATATACGGGTAAGCAAATACTAAAATGCACGGATATACGAATACACAGGTACTGAAATAAACGGGTTCACACATATTAAAATTTAGGGGTACACAGGTACTGAAATATACGGGTAAGCAAATACTAAAATACACGGATATACGAGTACTGAAATTTACAGCTACAATATTCAACTGTTGCTTTTATTATTATCGTTTATTATAGTTGTTGAAATCGATTCATTTGAAATAAAATATGTTTTTGTTGGCCCAATTAATAACACATTTAAAAATCTCATTTGTGGTTGAATTTTTATTTCAAATACCTTTTGATGGCTCTCCATCTCCTTGCCACGAACAATGGATAACTGAGAAACGTAGTATTCAGCGCTGTTGAAGGTTGGTGGACAACGAAGCTCCAAGCTGAAAATTATTGTCTTTCGTTCTTAAAAAAGAAAGAACGCTAATTTTTTATGTATTTTAAAGAAAATAATTTATTTTAGACGTAATAAAATATTATAGATACTTCTTGTATCCTACGAAAATGTTTCACTATATAATACTTAAAAAAAAAACAATGTCTGCGCTAAATTCTTAATTATGCAAATAAATAGGTTAATATTGAATAATCTTTTATTATGCAATTCTTCAAAAAATAAATTTTAACGCTAATCCCTTAATTAAGCATATAAATAGGTTACTATAGAATAGTCAACAGTTAATACAATTACTTTTAGACATTAAATCAATAATTAGTTAGTCTAGAATAATTAGTCTAGAAGTTAAATCAATGATTGACTCCAAAATTTTAACGAGTCACTGGTTTCTTTAGAATCTCAGTAGCAGCCATTTTGACTATACATAATTTTCTCATCTTCATACACATTTCTATTAGATATTTATTATAAATATTTGTTGCACAATCAGTGAATTGTATTTTATCGATTATTTTTAATTAACAATGGATGTAACGCAAAAGCAAAGAAAAAGCAGAATTATTCAAAATGACTGCACCTAAGTTCGTATTATTAAATAAACAAATACTGCTTCGCACCTATTGAAAAATTCGGTGGCATTCGTGGACGAGCCCTGGAAAGCGACTCTGCCAGCAGAGAGCAGGAGTACCTCGTGAAAGATGTCCAACAAACCGGAAGCGGGCTGGTGCAGAGAGCACACGACTATCCTTCCGCTCGCAGCGACCTCTCTGAGCGTCCTCACCACAGACATGGCGCCATAGCTGTCCAATCCCGTGGTCGGCTCGTCGCAGAAGAGGATGCTGGGTTCGGTGAGCAACTAAACAAAATTCTCTACCCTATGTGTATTTCTAATTAACACGTTCCCTATCAACTGTCACATATAGGGTAGGGTTGCTCAAGTCGTACCCCTTAAGGAAAGCTTCGTATAAAACTTAGGATTTATCAAATAAATAAAAATTGAACGTGTTTTATTCAAAACTTGTGTTAATATTGTTGTTATTTACTATAACGAAATTGGTAGAACATTTGATTGACTCAAATGTATGTTTGCTTGTGCTTGTATGCCATAGTGTCGTTAATTTTTTTAATGTCCCTTAGAGTATAATGTTGTTACTTTCAAATTATTACGGTCGGGAAAGGTATTTTAATTTGAATGAAAGTTACAAAGCATTAAATGCAAAGACAGCGAATTAATTTACATGCTTAACACTAGAACTACCAGAGCGGTCAAAATGACGGATTGCTGATTATTCATAGCAACCTTATAAATTCACTGTGGTAAAGCTTCCAAGATTTACTATGATTTTCTGCAGAAAATATAAATAAAGTTTTGTTTTCTATGTATTCTATATCTTTTCATGTAATTTTCAATTTGATCTGTTCCATGCAAATAAGTACACTATAATTGTCAGCAGCTATAGTGTTAAAGGTGCATTAACACTAGAACTACCAAAGCAATTAAAATGACCAACTGGTAATTATTCATAGCAGCCTTATAAATTCACTGTGGCAAAGCTTCCAAAATTTTTAATTTGATCTGTCCCATGCAAATAAGTACATTATAATTGTCAGCAACTATAGTGTTAAAGGTACATTAACACTAGAACTATCAGAGCACTCGAAATGTCCAACTGATAATTATTCATAGCAGCCTTATAAATTCACTGTGGTAAAGCTTCCAAAATTTTTAACTTGATCTGTTCCATTTAAATAAGTACACTATAATTGTCAGCAGCTATAGTGTTAAAGGTGCATTAACACTAGAACTACCAAAGCAATTAAAATGACCAACTGGTAATTATTCATAGCAGCCTTATAAATTCACTGTGGCAAAGCTTCCAAAATTTTTAATTTGATCTGTCCCATGCAAATAAGTACATTATAATTGTCAGCAACTATAGTGTTAAAGGTACATTAACACTAGAACTATCAGAGCACTCGAAATGTCCAACTGATAATTATTCATAGCAGCCTTATAAATTCACTGTGGTAAAGCTTCCAAAATTTTTAACTTGATCTGTTCCATTTAAATAAGTACACTATAATTGTCAGCAGCTATAGTATTCAAGGTGCATTAATACTGGAACTACTAGAGCAATTAAACTGACCAATTGGTGATTATTCATAACAGCCTTATAAATTCACTGTGGTAAAGATTCCAAAATCTACTATAATTTTCTGCAGAAAATATAAAAAAAGATTTGTTTTCTATATATTCAATATCTTTTCATGCAATTTTTAATCTGATCTGTTCCATGCAAATAAGTTCACTATAATTCTCGACAGTACTAGTGTGAAGCCTCTGTGGTCGGATGTCCCCACCTGAGGGACCTGTCTCTCAAGTGGGGACATCCTGAATCGAGTAGGCTACTAACTCTATTAGTAAGACTGTAATCGTCGGTAGTGTTCTAGTGCTAATAGCACAGCAGAGCACAAGAAGAAGAGCAGAAAAAGATAAAAGGTAACACTAGTATTTCCTCATTGGAATCACACCTTCATAGCGTAAACGGTAAACGCAGAAAATCTTACTTGAACGGCCAGGGTAACCCTTTTCCTCTCGCCACCAGAGAGTGCGGACAGTTTTGTGTTGAAGGATATTCCCAGGCCAAGTTCCGCCAGCAGCACCGTTATTCGTTGCCTTCTGAAGTATGCCCTCAGCCTCCTGTCCATTTTCATGCACGCCTTGATCGGGCGGGAACAGAATCGCCAAGTTTTAATGAGCACGGAACCCGATCGGTCGACGTTAAATGAATTACTTGACGCTGATAGCCCGGCGAAACGTTAGCAAAGCGTTTCGAACGAAAGTTCGGGACTAGCTTTGTTCTGCGTTTTGGCTAACGAAACGTGAAATGAGCTTTCGAAGACGCGAGCCTCGTGAAAGGGCCTCGGAATCGAGTTTCTTTCGTGAAAGGAAGCTTCACGAGGGTTTCATTTTTAAGATCCGAGTCGGGAAATTTGGGATTAACTATTGGGTTGTTCGGAAAGTAATTTCGTTTTTTCCTAACGCGGGGCTTAATTGTATTTCTTCATAGCCAACTTCACGCTTAAGCCGCATAATCATTATACAGGGTGTTCGGACCGCCCTGGGCTTAAATTGAAAGAGTAACTCCCTGAGACATTCTAAGACGAAAATCAAGAGTAACGATTTTGCGTTGAGGCTTTGTTTACGAGTTATAACTAGTTAAAGATATCGTTTAATCCGGACCGTTCGACGCTTGAGTATCACTGTGGACTCAGCGACGTTACCGACCGAGTTGCCTCGGTTACCCGCTCTCAAGCGTCGAACGGTCCGGATTAAACGATATCTTAAACTAGTTATAACTCGTAAACAAAGCCTCAAACGCAAAATCGTTACTCTTGATTTTCGTCTTAGAATGTCTCAGGGAGTTACTCTTTCAATTTAAGCCCAGGGCTGTCCGAACACCCTGTATATTGACAGCATATGTAGCAAGGCTTGCTTGTGAAAAGTTTCGATTGATTCTACCCAGTAGTTTTTGATTGGTGCCCTATCAAATATGGAAAGTAAAAAGCAACATTTTCGGTATTTTTCACTTTTCTACTATCGAAAAGGTAAAAATGCTGTTCAAGCAAGGAAAAAATTATCCGATGTGTATGGAGAAGATGTATTAACAGAACGCCAGTGCCAAAACTGGTTTGCAAAATTTCGATCCGGTAATTTTGATGTTGAAGATGCACCACATTCTGGAAGGCCAGTTGAAGCTGACGAAGACACAATAAAGGCATTAATTGATGCAAATCGGCGAATAACAACTCGTGAGACCACTGAGAGATTAAATTTATCGAATGGACAATATATAATTCAATAAAATATTTATTCACTATAAGAAAATCGTCTTTCATTTTCATAAAAAAAACGAAATTACTTTCCGAACAACCTAATA
>JAOPTO010001878.1:44538-109718 GCA_033822845.1 Tetrapedia diversipes | reverse complement strand
ATCAATACGATGTATAGAGGTTGACGATAAGCGTGGAAACGATAGGAATTGGAACATCAGCAGGATTCGTGCTTTTAGAGTCCATCTATAAAATGTATCACGGGTCTGGCCTCTATTTCTCACGTTTAAACCGCAAAATGTATCACGAATCCGTCTCGCGTTTCTTATATTTGAGCTGTTTAACAAATATGATGTTACAGAGCAAAGTGGATGAGAAATAAAAATATTAAAAGTGTAGAGCCTCGGTATTATTATATTTATGATTACATGATATTATTATAGCAAACGTGTGTGGCAACGCTTGATTATAAACTAACAATGATATACAATACAACTCTCAATGCAACTCTTATGGGGGTAGTCTGGATCAGAATTTTCGAAAAAAATCAAAATTTCTTTTATTTCACTTTTCTAATCATAGTCTACCTATACTGTTCAATTTATCTTGACCTACGCTTTCACAGTATGTAAACAAGTTAGTAGCTTTCCATTTTTTTAAATTATGGTCAGCACTGTTTCTCAAGAATTGAGGTATATATGTGGCATTCTATTGATCATAAAACACCCCTGAAACATTTTTCTATTCATTTTTTTCGATATGCTTATCAATTACGAGAAAAACGTTGGCTAGTAGCGACGCGAACACCCTGTATAGAGCATAATGAGTCGTGAATGGAGCAGTCTTCTCATCAACAAAAAATATTTAGAGAGAGCAAAAACGACCCTCAAAGTTTTAACGCTTTTTCACGCTTTAACCCTTTCGCTTCGGTTGTCCAGTCCACCGAAGTGCCGTCACTGAACGGAAACACGCGCCAGAAATATGCACAGTGCACACTTTTTTTAAGTCTTAAATAACAACTATACTGAATAAAACAATCGTTGCTCTAATGTAACAAGTATATTTGCATTTTTAATATGGAAAAGGCTTACAAAATTATTGAAATACAAAATTATTAAAATACAAAATACATTTGGATGCCGCCTATAAATGGCGCTCGTACCCATAGATCATCTCGTGGACGCCGCCTATAAGCGGCGCTCGAAGCGAAAGGGTTAAATATAAGCTTCCCCGTCATCCTTTTTCATGGCAAGGCGATAGAGCATTAAAAATTAAATATTTTTTAACTGAAACGTTTTGCTTGATCATGCACCATTACAAAGTTATGTTTAAAAGATGAGAGAAAAACAGTGAAACTTTAACGTTGATTTCAACCCCTTAAAATGGTGTTTAGATGAAAAAAAAATCACACCATACGCATACTATTACCCCCTAGATACTCAGAAAGTATTATTAACCCTAGATTCATAAACATTCGTATCACAGACCGCGCAAAATACGTAAACACCTGTCATTTTTGAAGTGAAAGAGATAGAAAGATGAACTTCGATTGCTCAGAATAACTGAATTTTGTTTATTTACATTTTAGAAAATTAAAGATTAATAAACAACTTTTCAGATTTAATGTATTCTATAAAACAAAAATCATCAATGTAATATGTTTGTCTGGAAGACGAATGTATATGAATCTAGGGTTAAAAACTTTCGTTGGAATCGGAGTTTTAGGGTTAAATGAAGTTATTTGTAATATAAGATTTGTAATATAATTTTTAATACAGTAAGAGTTTACCGCCCCCCTATTTACGGAATTCGCATAAATATTTCTTAAATTTAGTTACTTTTGTGGATTTATTATTTTGTCCTTTAATCTTGATGTTGCTGTGGAACAACACATGAAACTGGATCATTTCCCAATGAAAAAAAGTTCTTTGGACAGACGAATCCAAATTTGAAGTATTTGGTAACAAGTGGCGCACTTTCGTTCGTCGAAGAGTCAACGAAAAATTTCTTCCAGACTGTGTTGTGCCTACAATCAAACATGGTGGTGGTGTAGTTATGATTTGGGGTTGTTTTGGGGCTAATAATGTGGGCGATACAGTGAAAGTGGAAGGAATAATGCGAAAAGAACAATATTTGAATATTCCAAAAGACAATGCGATTCCCTCAGGAAAAAGACTTATTGGAAATAATTTTGTGTTTATGCCGGATAATGATCCAAAACACTGTGCAAAAATATGTAAAAACTATTTAAAGGAACTAGAAGAAAGAAAGGAAGTGAAAATTATGCAGTGGCCCCCACAGTCGTCGGACCTTAATCCAATTGAGAAGTTGTGGGACAAATTGGATAGACAAGTGAGAGACAAGTGCCCAAAAAGTGAAAAACAATTGTGGACAATGTTGAAAACAATTTGGGGAGAAATTAAAACAGAAACACTGCAAAACCTTGTCGCAAGACTACCTCGATTAGTGCAAGCAGTTATTTCGCAACGGAGAGGATATATCGATGAAAAGAAGATTTAAACAATCTTTATGTCATTTGGTGAGAAGAATTGTTTATACCATGTTCTCTATATCTTCTACTATAAATAAATGTTGAATAAAAATTGCTTTCATTGAGAAATAAGTAGATTATTGTAGCATAAATACGGTATTTAAATGAATTTAATAGATGTCCGGATACTTATGGACGGGAGTGTAAGTGTTAATGGGTTTCCGGTCGGTGAAGTGTTAACGGAAAGCTGGTTTTTCGGTTAATTTATAGTTCGTAATATTTCTGTGTTCAAATTATAACACGGGTTAAATGAAAAACAAACGCAATACAGACGTTGCGTTGAATTCACCGAGTCACCATAAGCACGCGAGTTACGAGCAGCGAACGAGGAAAAATAAAATTGCAAAAGAAGGGAAAAATGTAGTTGTTTAGAGGTCACGTGTATTCGTCATAAGTTCGTGGCGTAATGAGCTGGTTAATTATCCAAGAATCTCGCATTGCTGATCACTGCCCTCCCGCTAATACCGTTTCATTCTCGTGTCTGTAGGTCAGATTCGGTTACATAAAGTAGAGGTTCGCCTTGCGTATCGCCATAGTGGACCATGCGATGTTGCTTGTTTATGTAAGTCACCGCGTGACCAATCTCTGAATCGAATTGAACCGTTTGATTTTCTCAGGTTATCGCAAAAAAATTGTCTTCGCTTCGTTCCTTGACGAAAAAAGGATTTTCAATCGAATTTAACGTGGGATTGTGAAAGAGAACGGTTTGCTCTTTAGAATTCCTTTTAACACTAGAACTAACAAAACAGTTAGAATGACCAATCTGTGATTACTGATAGAAATATTATAAATTCACTTTATAAAGGTGAAGCTTCCAGGATTTACTATGAATTTCTGCAGAAGGTATAAATCAAGATTTGATTTTTATAATATATTCTGTATTTTTTCATGGAATTGTCATTTTGATCTCTTCCATGTAAATAAGTACACTTTATTTGTCTGTAGCTCTAGTGTTAAAGATGCATTAACACTAAAACTAACAAAGCAGTCAAAATGACCAACTGGTAATTATTAACCGTTTGTGGTCGATGTCTCCGCAGCGGGGACATTTGCAATTCGTCGTAGAATCGATGTCCCCGCTACGGGGACATTCGCAAGTTTTGCAAAATATCATACTTTAGAAAATGACAGAAATAAAAAATTTTGTATTTTTATGTATCATAAGTAGTATTAAACACAACAAATCAGTTTCAACAAATTCTGTGTATTTTATTATCCATATATTGACTTTAAATCTTGTAATGAAAAGTAACTGCTAAACGCTAAATTTGCTCCGACCTGCTGATACTCCTAAGAGCGAAATCTGCCAACCCTAAAGGGTTAATATCGTTAGATAGTTTATGGTGTGTATGTTCTGATATATCTAAATTCTAATATATCTAATATATGTTATAATATATCTAATACGTCTAATATATGTTCTAATATATCTAATATATCTTATAATATATCTAATACGTCTAATATATGTTCTAATATATCTAATATATGTTATAATTTTATCTAATACGTCTAATATATGTTCTAATATATCTAATATATCTAATAGATGTTCTAATACATTTAATATATCTAATATATGTTCTAATACGTTTAATATGTCTAATATATGTTCTAATATGTCTAATATATCTAATATATGTTCTAATGTGTCTGATATATCTAATATATGTTCTAATATATCTAATATATGTTATAATTTTATCTAATACGTCTAATATATGTTCTAATATATCTAATATATCTAATATATGTTCTAATATATCTAATAGATGTTCTAATACATTTAATATATCTAATATATGTTCTAATACGTTCAATATGTCTAATATATGTTCTAATATGTCTAATATATCTAATATATGTTCTAATATGTCTAATATATCTAATATATGTTCTAATATATCAAAGTTATAATATACCTAGTACATGTTGTATTGTACATATAAGGTGTGCTCGAGTCGAAAATATTTGAGTTGAGTTGAGTCAAAAAGAGCGTGTCAAAGCAAGCTTGAAGAAGAGAGTGAGCGAGTAAGAGAGGCCAACAGTAAAAATAGAATATTTTTCGATTAAATGTATTGTTCTGCGTTAATTGTAAATTTACATGAAACGTTATTCATCCCATTCTACCCACACGTATCACACTCACGCCATCACTTTACATTAGGTATGCAAATTAATTCAGTGCGTTTGCATTTAACGTTTTGTAACTTCCATTGAAATTAAAATACCTTCCCTGCCCTGTGGTGATTTCAAAGTAGCAACGTTATACTCTGAGGAACATTAAAACAATTAACGACAACTTGACATAATTTCATTTAGCCTACCGAATGGGGAGATCTTCCATTTTGTCCTCAACAGAACGCTGCAATTGATTCTACTTGCTTTTGTTATTAGTTAGTCCTGAACTGTTCATAAATTTTCTAAAATACAATTTTTAATAAATTCAACATCAGCTTAACCCCGAAAAACTGGACAAAACTCTTTCCATATTCACTCAATCTTTAAACTGAAATAACTTTGCTGAAATTTATTCAAATTCGACGAAACAAAGACTATTTTAAAGTTAAAGATTTCTAGTTTTTGATGGTATGAAAGATTTTTATAGAAATGGCTGTTCAATTTGTTTTTTATTCTCCTTCTTCGTTCTTTTTTTTATTTTAATTGCGAACAATATTTTTATACGTTTCATTTTCAGCTTTTTACAAATTAACTTTAAATTGTAAATTAACATTATAAAGTTAATTGCAAATTATTACTATACTATATTAGGGAAGTATTTTACAGGCACTTTAAAATCATATTATATTGAAAAAAACGTAGAACAAATAATAAAATTTCATCAGTTTATTTATTTTTACATTGAATACAACGAAATCTGTTAAATATTATACTAAAATAATGTCTATGTTTAAATAATGTGTAAACTTTTATTTTAGACATTCACTAATTCATAAGTACGTTGCATTAGTGAGCTCATGAATGTTTTCCAAAGTAAACGGGTACCAAGCGGATAGGCGATTAGCGAAATTGCGAATGCAGCGTGGATCGCAAAGGGTTAAACTCATTTACAGTGACTTCAAAAAGTATTCGTACACTATGTCACAAATAAATTCGTTTAACCCTGAAATTCTGAATCTGATAGAAGTATTTGATAAAACTTTGTGGGTATGCAGATCGTAATAGTATACGTATGAATTAATCTATTCTTTTCATCTGAATGCCATTTTAAAGGGGTGAAACCAGCGTTGAACTTTCTGAGTTTTCTCTCATTTTTAACCCTTTGACTACGGCAGACTTTGGCACGCACTGGCCGTACGGTACGGTACGAATTCACTCGCGACGTCCACTGGGTACGGCGAAATTTTTCGTTAGACATGCATTTCTGAGGAAGTATATTAAAATATTCAAAATACTGAAATTTATTACAATACCATAAGACCAATTATAAAATTTTTAAACTAGCGAAACAAGCGAAATTTGATTTGGACGCCAATAGGCGTCAACAGTACCGGGAAGCCAACAAGTGTCGGACGCCAATAGGCGTCAACAGTAGTCAAAGGGTTAAAAGATAACTTTGTAATGATACTTATTGAAGCAAAACCTTTCAAATAGAAAATGTTTAATTTTTAATATCCTATCGCCCTGCCATAAAAAGAGAACAGAGAAAAGCTTGCATTCAAAGCGTGAAAAATCGCTGAAACTTTGAGATTCGTTATCAACCCCCTTAAAAGATATTTTGCCGTCAAAAAAATTGCTCCACGCAGGACACACCATGCTCTGTACACGCATAAAGTTTCATTGAAATCAGAATTTCAAAAGCAGATGACTTTCCTTATAATACAGCGTACGAATACTTTTTGGAGCCACTGTATCTCGTTGAATGGACCTGAAATTCAATTTCCAATCTGAATGCTCGGACATCATGGATTTCGTGGCAATTTTCAGATACCCGGGGCGATAATACGGCCATTGCTGTATTCGGCTCTCATATTGACAATCACAGGGCTGAAGGGTGGATTTTTAGGGTTCCTTTACTTTACACTGCCTATAATAGTCTGCGCCATTTCAGCGTACGAATACTTTTTGGAGCCACTGTACATTTATTTATAAAGTCGCGATCAAGACAGTTTGTAATGGCCACATTGAGTTTGGCGACGCTCTTGGTAGAACGAGATTATTGTAATTATACAGAGAAGAGCCTGCCTCTCCAATTTCAATGACCTTGAAATATATTTATCAAACAATCTGAACACTATCCCAGTCACCCTATACACTGTTGGTTTTGGTTTCCGAGGGACACGCGAAAAAAATTGCTACCGTCACATAGATTTCCTTGACGGCGTATGCACAAGCGCCGAGGCTTATCTAATGTTTCTGTAAACGTAGATCGCTATCGTATGTCGTTGGTTAACTCAAAGATTGAATTCAATCGACTGTAATCAATTTCGATTTGCATAACCGATCGTCTTGAGGCAGCGGGAATGATACGTCAGGTGAACATTACTGTGAGATTGTTTTTATGGGGAATGAGTGTGAGGTTATGATTGTACGAGTGTGAATGGATATTTAACCCTTTCGCTACGAGTGTCGCCTATAGGTGACATCCGCGCGACGCCCTGTGTGTACGAGTGTCGCCTATAGGCGACATCCGCGCGACGACCTGTGTGTACGAGTGTCGCCTATAGGCGACGTCAGTTCGATACCACTTGACCATGAGCGCTGCGATGTTTTAATCTTTAGGCATAATGCACATCGATGGCATTTGTCTCATTCTCTGGTTGATTCGTATTTGTTTAAAACAAGTGAAATATTAGCATGTAATTTTGTTCGGTCCTTAGTTAATAATAATAGAGACAATGGTGGTATTATAAGCTGGAGATATCAGCGAGATATCTTCAAACATTCGATAGTGACGTAAGCTAAGGATAGCAGCGAGATATCTCAGATCATTTGAGATTTATCACACTGAATTAAATTATTGAAAATTTTAATTTGATATTGTAAAGTGTAATTGAGAATTCTTAAATATATTTTTATTGATATAATAATTGGAAAACCTTAAAATATGTTGTTGTGTAACACTTAAAGTATCGTACGATCCGGAGAATGGTAAGTCTGCACAGAAAGATATGCGTTCGAACACCACTTTACCTAAGTACAATATGCATACTTTGCGGCGCAGTGGTCCGTTCAGTGGCGCTACTTCGGCGGCACGCGGGCCCGTACAGCGGTGACGCTTCTACGGAAGACACTGCCGTAGCGAAAGGGTTAACCCTTTGCAGACGGAGCAGTGAAGGAAATAGTCACGTCCCGCATTTGTGTTATAAAAACAAAAGCTGTATTTAACACTAGAACTACCAGACCAGTCAAAATGACCAGTTGGTGATTACTCATAGCAGCCTTATAAATTCACAGTTGTAAAGCTTCTAAAATTTACTATGATTTTCTACAAAAGATATGAATAAAGATTTGTTTTCTAAGCATTCAGTATTTTTTCATGTAATCGTCAATTTGATTTTTTTCCATGCAAATAAGTACACTTTAATCGCCGGTAGTTCTAGTGTTAACCCTTTTTAAGGCAGAGGCGATATATTTACCACCAACAAAAACTTCAGCAAACTCAAATTCAGCTTGCATGTGACTCTGTTGACGGGCAGTGGGAATATTTTTACAACCTATTTTTCCAAAACTTCCGAAATAATTAGTGTTTTTCTTTTAAGTTTATTTTTGTTATATGAATAAAAACATGCCAAAAATATAAGCGCAAGTTATTTTATTACTCCGAATCCTTCTGCCTTATAAAGGGTTAAATAAGTTTTTCATAAAATCTAACAAAATCATAAACAAACAAATTTAGGCCAACTTGACTTCTTAGGCTAGTATACCCACGCGTATCTTATACGTGTCGTTTACGACAGACAAACGCCAGCCGCAGCGCGAGAGTTGGGCGGATATATCCGACACTCGTCCGCAAAAGGGTTAATGTTTGGTCGGTTGGTAATGAAAGGGGGACATCTGTAGGTAAATGATGAGAGAATGGACGTGATATCGAACGCATGATCGAGAGTGTTTTGTCTTGTGTGGATGGCCGGGGAAGAAGAAGATGTGTTTTGTAGTAGTACGAGAATTGCTATGAGTGAGCGAGGTGTGGAAACACAAAGAGTGTCGTGCTGTATGATTGAGACATATATTAAAGCAAACAATTCTGTATAATATAAGTATATTACATAATATTGTCCACAACAATTACAACGGTGGACATACATGTAGGAATACCATCGAGCGGATGCTATCGAGTGGATGCGAGTTTAACCCTTTCGTTACGGATGCCGTATATATCCGGCATTCACGTGACGACCTGTGTGTACGGGTGCCGTATATATCCGACATCCGCCCGACGACCTGTTGTGACGTACAGTGGCATTTTAGAAAGTTTGAAAAAGAAATGTTAAGAAACAGAACAAAGGGGCTGAAAGACCCGGACGAGGTTGTAGAAATTTCGACCACTGCGTTTTGCTAGTCTCATAACAAAGTTTATAAGGTTCAGTCACAATTGCCCTTTCCTGTGCTATATAATAGAGCATTATAATATTTCAAACAAGAGTGTAATTTATTTAAGCAATATATTCGAAATTGAATCCAGAAATATTACAAAGCAAAAATTAACCATAAAGCAACTTTCTCTTAACATACTTTCTCAAGGGCTTCTTCTAAGAAGCCAAGCCATATCTGACATTTTAAAAAGTTTGAAAATTTTTAAAAACAGAGCAAAGGGACTGAAGAACTTAGACGGGGTTGTAGAAATTTCGACCACTGCGTTTTGCTAATCTCATGACAAAGCTCGCAAGGTTCAGTCACAATTGCTCTTTCTCGTGCTTTATAATAAAGTATTATAATATTTCAACTAAGAGTGTAATTTATTTAAGCAATATGTTCGAAATTGAATCCAGAAATATTACAAAGCAAAAATTAACTATAAACCAGCATTCTCTTACTATACTTTTTCAAGGACTTCTTCTAAGAAGCCAAGCCACATCTGGCAGTTTAAAAAGTTTGAAAACTTTAAGAAACAGAACAAAAGGGTTGTAGAAATTTCGACCACTGTGTTTTGCTAGTCTCATGACAAAGCTCATAAGGTTCGGTTCAGTTGCCCTTGATATAAAGATAATATTATGGAAATATTATAAGGGCAAATAGTTGTCCTATTACAAAATTATAATATTATGTGGTATTATAAAATATTATAAAATATTATAATATTTCAAATAAGAGTGTATTTTATTTAAGCAATATGAAACCCATTTCCAATGGAAAAATTTTCGTACTTACTGTAGTTGTTTCGTAGAAGATCATAATGAGAAGCGTACCCGCTGGAATTCATCGATCCACTCACGGTTAACAAGACATTGAACTGTTCGCGAAGTACTTAGGAAATACTCACAGAGGGGGCACTCACAATTCCAGTTAAGTTTAACGCTAGAACTACTGTAACAGTGAAATTGACTACAGTAGAACCTCCCTCATACGAACTAATAAAGGGACAAAAGTTTTTGGATGAAAGATTCTTCGAATGAACTTTATTTATTTAAATGGATATTAAGAAGGTTAACAATTTGTATCCCAAATCTCTTTCATGGTTAAATTATACAATTTTTCAAGACAAAGGACTATTAGATGACACACTGTTCGAGTTCTACTGTAGTTTCAAAAAACAGAAGTTCTAAAGTTCTTTTTTATCAGTTGTAGGTAAAAGTTTGCTTTGCTTGCAGTAAAAGTATGTTTGTCTAACTTTTTCTATCAGATAGGCGCTTAAAGTTTTGTCTACACCAACATTACGAACTTATACTTCTAGCAGTGGTTTAACAAATTAATTGTAACTGATTGAAACAATAAAGTTTTAACGATATTAGGAATTATTTACAGATATCCAATTTTTATAATAAATAAGCAAGTATAATAAATGTGTAACTAAAAGCTAATATTCTAGTTAAATAATTCTAGAATTGACAAATGTTAACAACGAATGAGTAACTGAAAGTACTAAAAGTGGTTGTAACGTTCTAGTTAACTCTTTGAGGCACACGATTTTAAAGAAATTAAAAATCCGAGTTACATAGAATATTTTTTTAATATAAAGAAAAACGGAAAAGAACGTTCATTTTAATTATTAATTGCACTTGAGTTGTCCATTAATACTAACTTCAAAAATTTTCAAGTGCAAGATATTTAATAAGATTCACTCATATTGAATTCCATTTCTAAAATTCTAAATTATAAAATTTACTTATACACTATTTAACTCTTTGAGTTTGGAAATTTGCAAAATTATCATTCAGTGATTGACAGTCATTAAAAATTAATAGAAATGTATGTATAATATACACAGTTGCTGGCAAAATTGACATGAACCTAGATTGGCAATGATAATTGGCGAGGAAGTAAATAAAAACGGACATATTCAAAAGCGAAAACCGAATATATACGTCACCTTTAGAGTGCGAAGAGTTAAAATATTAAACTGTTTGACTGAGTAATTTTAATTTTTCGAGGTGGCTTAAAATGTATCCCACCATTCATAAAAATCTAAGCAAAAGGTGGGACCAGTTTTAACTCACCTAACCTCAAAGAGTTAAATGACACTAGAATTAACAAAGTGATCAGAATGACCAATTCATGAATTCTCACAGAACGTCTATAAATGTGCTGTAGTGCACTTTCAGAAACTTTTCGCGATTTTTTATAAAAAGCACAAAAACGAAGACTTGTTCATCCAATACCAAGTACTTTCCTATCACTACAATCTTCAATTTCAAGTTAAATGACACTAGAATTACCAAAGTGATCAGAATGACCAATTCATGAATTCTCACAGAACTTCTATAAATGTGTTATAGCCCACTTTCAGAAACATTCCGCGATTTTCTATAAAAAGCACAAAAACGAAGAGTTGTTCCTCCAATACTAAGTATTTCCCTATCACTACAATCTTCAGTTTCAAGTTAAATGACACTAGAATTACCAAAAGTGATCAGAATGACCAATTCATGAATTCTCACAGAACTTCTATAATTGTGCTATAGTCCACTTTCAGAAACTTTTCGCGATTTTCTATAAAAAGCACAAAAACGAAGACTTGTTCATCCAATAAAAAATATTTCCCTATCACTACAATCTTTAATATCAAGTTAAATGACATTAACTTTACCAAAGTGATCAGAATGACCAATTCGTGAGTTTTCACAGAACTTCTATAATTGTGCTATAGTCCACTTTCAGAGATTTTCCGCGATTTTCTATAAAAAGCACAAAAACGAAGACTTGTTCATCCAATACCAAGTATTTTCCTATCACTACAATCTTCAATTTCAAGTTAAATGACACTAGAATTACCAAAGTGATCAGAATAACCAATTCATGAATTCTCACAGAACTTCTATAAATGTGCTATAGTCCACTTTCAGAAACTTTTCGCGATTTTCTATAAAAAGCACAAAAACGAAGAATTGTTCATCCAATACCAAGTACTTTCCTATCACTAGTCTTCAATTTCACTTCTTTCACGCAAGTCTGTAGTCTTATTCACACAAAACCCGGCAAAACTTTCGCACCCACCTGATATTATAACAAGCACAGTTCAATCCTGCACAGTTCCACCGTTAATCGAATTCCCGCAAACACTTTGAAGGTCTTTCGACCGACGCACAACCGCCATTACGTAACACCTTCGTGGCTGTTTACACAGGACACCCGTTGAATAATCATCGACGGCCATCGCAAAGACAATGGTCCTCTGCCATTTTTTCACCTCACGCTTTAGGGTCGTAGCACACTATCGGTTTCCTCTCGATTCGCTCTCTGTCTGATCGTTATCCGTGTGTAAAAGTATGCATCCATGTGAACAGGGTGCAATCTGATATTACGATATTAGGAAGACAAATCATAACCGATCTTGGATTTTAGGATCTTAGATTCTACGATTCCATTACCAGAATCTGGATATTTTTGCTAATTCGAACACTGATAAATTTTTAAATAAATTACTCCTTTTTTTTAATGGCAATACGTCTACAATTGTGAAACGACATTATATAACATGCTGAGGACTGCCTTGTAACCTCACTTGTATAACACACGTCGTGTACGTTCTACATTCCTTCGATTTTCTCTCATTCTCTATATCTGTTTCACTGAATTCAGACCGGTTATTTCAACAAATAAGTAACGATCACGGTAACTTATTAATCTCAGCTCTTAGGGTCAAGAAATAGAATATTCAAGTACCGTGAGAAGAGCGTAAACCGATTGATGTTGCGTTTCGAACCTTACGAAACTGATCTAACAAGTAGTGTCTACGTTATGCGTGTTAACCCTTTGACTGCTATAGACGCGTATAGGTGTCTGACAGAAGCTATTTGTGTGAACTATGGTATGCATCTGTAGCAAAAGTTACTCAAGTGAATTATAGACACCTATATGCATCTCTGACGAAAGTTACTCACGTGGATTATGAGCGCGTATATGCGTCTCTGACAAAAGTTACTCGCGTGAATTATGGACGCGTATATGCATCTCTGATGATAGTTACTCACGTGAATTATGGGCGCGTATATGCGTCTCTGACAAAAGTTACTCGCGTGGATTATGGACGCGTATATGCATCTCTGATGATAGTTACTCACGTGAATTATGGGCGCGTATATGAGTCTCTGATGATAGATACTCACGTGAATTATGAGTGCGTATATGAATCTCTGATGATGATACTTATTCACGTGAGTTATGGGCGCGTATATGAGTCTCTGATGATAATTACTCTGATTTATGGACGCGTATATGATCTCTAGCTTATTCACGTGAGTTATGGGCGCGTATATGAGTCTCTGATGATAATTACTCATGTGATTTATGGACGCGTATATGCATCTCTAGCAAAAGTTATTCACGTAGATTATGGGCACGTACATGCGTCTCTGGGCAAAGGTTTTCACGTGGTTTATTGGACGCGTATATGCATCTCTAGCAAAAGTTACTCACATGAATTATAGATGTGTATATGTATCTCAGATAAAAGTCACTCACGTGAATTATAGACACGTATATTCACCTCAGACAATAGTTACTCACATGAATTATAGACGTGTATATGTATCTCAGATAAAAGTCACTCACGTGAATTATAGACACGTATATTCACCTCAGACAAAAGTTACTCACGTGAATGATAGCCACGTATATGCACCTCAGACAAAAGTTACTCACGTGAATGATGGACGCGTATATGCATCTCAGACCGAAAGTTACTCGCGTAAATTATAACCGCGTATATGCATCTCAGACGAAAGTTACTCGCGTGAATTACGGACGCGTATATGCGTTAGTCAATTTTTCCTCGTTCCCATTTAGAGCAACACAATTGCTAATAGAGCGTTGTCCACGCAAAACACTTCGATCGGTGGTATTTAGCAGTCAAAGGGTTAATGGACGCTGGACGAGGTTAGGGTCGCGTGTTGCCGCTGACTGAAGAGGACCGGGACTGGGACCAGAGCGAAAACGACACTGACTAGGTTATGCTAACCGGTTGATCGCGGCTATACGAGACCATCGCGAGTTGGTTTTGCTGAGGAAGAGGTGACCCTGTTACTCTTATATGCGGCACGCGGGAGTGCTGTTGCACAACCAGACCGCAACGCGCACCGCTGGCAAACAGTGGAAGGATTACAAGAGCAGAAGTCGCTTTAACACATTCCGTTGCGGATTCGCAGATGTTTATCGCGTTAAAGCTGCTGTACGAGGCGAACGCGGCGAGACGGACGGAGTAATTCCTTTTGCCACGCGATCGCGCACGCGAAGTGTCTTCGTTGTCTCGCGTTTCGTGGAACGAGGATGAAAAACAGCCAGGGACAAAGGTGTTTGTACCCTACGTTACGGGGTAATTTAACCCTTAGCGTACGAATACCACCGTATTCGCGACATTATAAATTGATATGGTTGACATTAGTATAGAGACGAGCGACAAAAGATGGTTGGTATCACCCTGCAATTATAAAGTAGCGAGCGAGCTCTAATGAGCAATGAGTATCGATAACAACTGCGACAAGCATCGAACATTCAAGAAGGCTGGTCGATAAGAAACAGAAGATTCCAACCAGAACATTCCAACATAAATATTCTGTTAGGTTGTTCGGAAAGTAATTTCGTTTCTTTTTATGATATGTCGAGCTTTGAGATTAAACCTAGCCGTTTCAAATGATCATGAACGGTCGAATTCGATAAATTTAACCCCTTGCACTGTTTTGACGAGTCTGACTCGTGATGAAAATTGTAGGCCAAACATGGATGTCACGAGTCGGACTCGTTGTTCAGTTCCAGACCAAACATGAATATCACGAGCTTGACTCGTACTCGACATTTCAGGCCGAACATAAATATCACGAGTCTGACTCGTGGTCTTAATTTCGGGCAAAATTGATATTTAATTGTTCATTTATATTGTGTCTTTCAGTTTTAGGTTTGATATTAGTGAGATAATCAGGAAACTTATTTGAGTTCAAATACTACTACCGCGGATTTGCTTTTACATATTTTTATTTCGTTATTAATTAATTATATTATTATTACTTATTCAGAATTTGTTTTAATCTTATGTGATAATTAAAGTATATGTAAAAGTTTTTGATTCAAGTTCATTTGAATTTCACAAGAGTTCCATCGCGTGGATAAGATGGGTCTCAAGTTTCGGCACGCGCGCTCCATCATTCGTTCCATTTAATTCGTATGTCAAGGGGTTAATTAAAAATAATATGAATTAAAGGATATACACTATAATGTGTACTGTGTTTTATTTGTGCGAATTAGAAAGTATGGTTTGCCTTTCGTCCAGGGATTAAAACCGACGTAAAATAATAATGCACAGAAAATTGAAAATAATGAACATAGCGATGCAACAAACACTTAAAAATATTTCTAAAATACCTGAAAGTCAAATTTTTACGTGATATTTTAACTGTTACACATACTTGATACCTCTGTTTGCTCGTGACTTCTAATTTCTAATGCGAGAGGTTGCATTTAATTCGAAAATGTTAATGTATAAATTGTTACGAATCCACTAATTATGAATTGGGAAGCGAAAACACGATGTTTCCTCTCTTTTCTTCGGATGTAATTTATTCAGTTGCGGCAACTGACTAGATTTTACCGCCGTCCTAAACAAGCTTACGACGAGAGTGGCGTTCTATGGAGAGGAAGCATGAAAATGATGGGTTAATGCACGCGGTTGTTTATTTAATGAAGCCACGCCGCAGTTTATTTATTTGCACAACGGCGCAGACATGCAACCATCCACGTATTTACACGTAAAACCAGAAATTCGCAATAAAATCATGATAAATTCGTTGAATAAATTAATCTGTTAAAAGAAACGTTAATTTTATAACTGCGACTGTGATCGTGAAAGTGACCAAAGAGAAAAATTAAAAAAAAAGAGTTATTTTACCAATTGAATTGCGTTGAAACAAGTCAAATCACGAAAGATGAAAATATAAATTGTAGAAAAAACGTTATTTTATAAATTATGTTGCATCGAAACGAGTCAAATCACGAAATATGAAAATATGAATTAAAGAAAAAACGTTATTTTAGAAAATTAAGGATTAATAAACAACTTTTCAGATTTAATGCTCCTAGTATTCTATAAAACAAAAATCATCAATATAATATGTTTGTCTGGGAGACGAATGTTTATGAATCTAGGGTTAAAAACTTTCGTTGGAATCAGAGTTTTAGGGTTAAATGAAGTTATTTGTAATTATAATTTGTAATACAGTAAGAGTTTAACGCCCCCCTATTTGCAGAATTCGCATAAATATTTCTTAAATTTAGTTACTTTTGTGGATTTATTATTTTGTCCTTTAATCTTGATGTTGCTGTGGAACAACACATGAAACTGGATCATTTCCCAATGAAAAAAAGTTCTTTGGACAGACGAATCCAAATTTGAAGTATTTGGTAACAAGTGGCGCACTTTCGTTCGTCGAAGAGTCAACGAAAAATTTCTTCCAGACTGTGTTGTGCCTACAATCAAGCATGGTGGTGGTGTAGTTATGATTTGGGGTTGTTTTGGGGCTAATAATGTGGACGATATAGTGAAAGTGGAAGGAATAATGCGAAAAGAACAATATTTGAATATTCTAAAAGACAATGCGATTCTCTCAGGAAAAAGACTTATTGGAAATAATTTTGTGTTTATGCCGGATAATGATCCAAACCACTGTGCAAAAATATGTAAAAACTATTTAAAGGAACTAGAAGAAAGAAAGGAAGTGAAAATTATGCAGTGGCCCCCACAGTCGCCGGATCTTAATCCAATTGAGAAGTTGTGGGACAAATTGGATAGACAAGTGAGAGACAAGTGCCCAAAAAGTGAAAAACAATTGTGGACAATGTTGAAAACAATTTGGGGAGAAATTAAAACAGAAACACTGCAAAAACTTGTCGCAAGACTACCTCGATTTGTGCAAGCGATTATTTCGCAACGGGGAGGACATATCGATGAAAAGAAGATTTAAACAATTTTGTGTCATTTGGTGAGAAGAATTGTTTATACTATGTTGTCTATATCTTATTTATTATAAATAAATGTTCAATAAAAATTGCTTTCATTCAGAAATAATTATATTATTGTAGCATAAATACGGTATTTACATAAATTTGATAGGCGTCCAGATACTTATGGACAGGAGTGTATATGAACCTTTAGTCAAATTATGAAACGGCCTGATTGGCCCAAGTCAGACAAAAATGGCTTGGCACGGAACGTGTTAAGGGTTAAACGCAATGAAACGATAGAAATATCGATACCGGCGCAATATAACTCCGCAATGGATCGCGAAATGAAACGAAACAATGTTTGCGTTGCGCGGAACGCCGAACATCCCTTCCCTCCCCCCACCCACCCTCCCTATGTGACTGTTTCCCTCTTTCGTTCACCCCAGCCCATCCCTCCAACCCTGTCTCCGCTCTTCTCAGTCGCTCCCGTTGCCAACGCTGCTCTCACCCCGGCTGGGAATCGAGGATTTGTTAATATCGAGCGCCTAGCTAGTACCGCGCCAAAATGGCCGACGTTTAGCCGTCCCTTAGTTCGGGTTTAACTGATCGCCTCGCAGACGCGTGCTCCGGCGAACGCGAGACTCTCCCTTCGACGCGATCGTGACCGTGAACTTGTATTCCTTAATCTTGTATTTATTAACCATTTGTATTGGAGAGGCGACTGTTAGGCGCCAAATGATAGTTTCACAAATTTGCAGACTTTAGTCAGTCTGTTTATTAATCAGTCTCGGAGGTTAAATAGTCGTATATATGTAAATTTTAGTATATCACTTTACTAAACTAAATAACGTATAGTATTGGGGAATCTTAGTAAATATTTCGAATTTGAACATTTTTGAAGTTAGTATCATTAGACGATTATCACTTTATTAAATTAAATAATGTATAATATAGGGGAATCTTAGTAAATATTTTGAATTTGAACATTTTTGAAGTTAATATCATTAGACGATTAATATACCCGGTGGTTAAATAGTCGTATATGTAAATTTTAGTATATCACTTTATTAAACTGAATAACGTATAATATAGGGGAATCTTAGTAAATGTTTTGAATTTATACATTTTTGAAGTTAGTATCATTAGACGATTAACAAATCCGGAGGTTAAATAGTCGTATATATGTAAATTTTAGTATATCACTTTACTAAACTAAATAACGTATAGTATTGGGGAATCATAGTAAATATTTCAAATTTGAACATTTTTGAAGTTAGTATTATTAGATGATTATCACTTTACTAAACTAAATAACGTATAACATAGGGGAATCTTAGTAAATATTTCGAATTTGAACATTTTTGAAGTTAGTATCATTAGACGATTAACAGACCCGGAGGTTAAATAGTCGTATATGTAAATTTTAGTATATGACTTAACTAAACTAAATGAAGTTTAATATAAGGGAATCTTAGTAAATATTTCGAATTTGAAAATTTTTGAAGTTAGTATCATTAGACGATTAACAGACCTGGAGGTTAAATAGTCGTGTATGTAAATTTAGTATATGACTAAACTGAATGAAGTTTAACATAAGTGAATCTTAGTAAATATTTTGCACTTGAAAATCTTTGAAGTTAATATTGTTAGACGGCTAACAGTCACTTCTCGAGTGCGAAGGGTAAATATACTTGTCTTTCTTTGCCATTTTTTTCTAAAGACTCGTTTGGAACTCGCGTGATCGTGCTTAGGGGGTTGAAAAACGGAGCCATTTAGGGATTGAATCCTTTGCATTCTTTTATCGAGTGTGACTAGACCTTTATCTTTAGACTTATCTTTACCTTTAACTTTTAGACTTTTATCACAGTAATTCCTATGTCGAATCATATTCACACATTTTTAAAGTGCCATTTTAAATACAGTAGCGGATAACAGTTGATTGATCAAAGAATCAACGAAATTAAACAAATATAAGCTACAACAATGCTTGAGAGCTATGTTTAATATAATTAATGGAAAAAATAAGCACCGCTTAAGGAAGTAAATTTTAAATAAAGTACCTAAAATACTAGGGAGTTATTGGTAACAAAATTGAAAAATAATTCGGAGTGCAAAGAGTAAAGGTCGATTTTTGGGGGTGGAAGAGTAAATAGATAGCTTCTGGTAGGAAGGGAAGTTCCAGGGTTGAATGTCTGATCCAAAGATATGGCTTTATCAGTGGCGGTAGCTTTTAGAGGGTGCCGAATTTATTTATCTGTTCTTTTTCTTTTTAATTTATTATAAAGAAAAATTTATTTCGTATTAAATACTGTTCAAGAAGGTTAATAAATTTATATAGAAGAATGCTTTCAAAGTGCAGCGTCGTTCGTAGTTGGATAATATGAGCATTTCTGACTACTTAGGCAGTAACGATAAAGATAGGTAATTAAAAGTATAATATAGATCCTTGTTTTATAACGACGAATGATGCTCGTAGATGTTTAGAGATTTAAATATTAAACATAAATATTAGAATTGAATAATTATAATTACAAATTTTTAACAAAAAATTACAAATAATTATCAATATATATATATTAAGCTATAATATAATTTATGTGTTTCCTTATGTAAAATATTAATGTGAATATATATTCTATAACTTGCATAATATTGAAAATACAATTTTGACTGTTCTTGTAAAATTACTAAATTTAATACTTCGCAAACTAGATCTAGCGTAGTTTACACTTTTGCTCAAAATGGCGACGGTGCTCAACATATCCAAAATACTGCTGTACAAAATAAACCTGTAACAAGAATTTTATAAATCAACTAAAAATCGTCGAATTTCCCTCAAATTCTCGGTCACCGATAATCCAAAAAAAAACGAAGAAGAATCTCCAAAAATGATCGAACCCGAAACGAAGCTACAAACTTCCCGTTCACCCTGTATGCCTTCTAATTACCTCCGATTAAACAGCTGACTGCGTTAAACCAGCGTTTAAACAAATAAACAGGCGAGACGTCACCTAATCGCGACGCGAGTAGATGACAGGGCGTGTGTGCCGTGATCGCAGAATTAAGTGGAAATTAATTAAATCGCCCATTGAACGTGGCCCAACTCGAGAACCGATACCGGTCAGGCGGAGAGCCACGATCGAGCGTGCAGAATGTCCTCGGGTTCGACCACGGTGTTGCTTAAGAAACGCGAGAGGACGCAGAACTGGGTGCCGGAGGAGAAGAACGCGTTGTTCTCGTTGATCAAAGCGCACGTGAACGCGATCGAGAACAAGAAGATCGACGCGGCCGCGTCAGCCACGAAAACCCTAGCCTGGCAACAGATCCACGCCACTTTCCGCGGGAAATTCTCCACGGACAGGGACATCACCAGGATGAGGGAACAATGGAGGAGGATGAAGGCGCAGGCGAGGATGGAGATGTACACTTTCGCAGAAAAGGTTAATCGATTGTCGTGTTTCGTTCTATTCATTCGATTAGTTGGGACAGCGATCGATCGAGGGTTCGAGGGTTATAAATATATTTTTTTTTTTGGGTGGGGGGGTTGAGAAGTAAAAGTGTGAATGGATACGTATATGAGTGTTTAAATATATGTATATGCTTTTATATTGGAGTATTTTTAATGTATTTCCAGGATTGGAGGATTTTTTTGGGGAGGGGGGGGGTTGAGAAATAAACGTGTGTATGGATACGTGTATGAGTGTTTAAATATATGTACATGTTTTTATATTGGAGTATTTTTAATGTATTTCCAGGATTTGAGGATTTTTTTTGGGTAGGGGGGGGGGTTGAGAAGTAAAAGTGTGAATGGATACGTGTATGAGTGTTTAAATATATGTATATGTTTTTATATTGGGGTATTTTTAATGTATTTCCAGGATTTGAGGGTTTATAATTTTTGGGGAAGGGGGAGGTTGAGAAGTAAAAGTGTGTATGGATACGTGTATGAGTGTTCAAATATATGTATATGTTTTTATACTGGGGTATTTTTAACGTATTGCGATTGTGTGTAACAGTTTGTAGGAGAATTTGATAAAATTTAATTGAGTTTACGGAAATGTAAGATGTCTGAATATTTTTATAATTTATAAAATTCTTAATATTTTTTAAGGATTGTATTCGTGTTTCTATTTCCTGATAATGAACGTGCAATTGAACGAGAAAGTATGAGTTACGATTTTATCACCAATAATTGATTTAATATAAATAATAATGACAATAATGCAGATATAATTTATCATCAATATTAAAGCATGCAAATAAAGAAAGCAAATTTTGTTATTTGTTCCCACATGAAATGTTAAACTGTACAAGAAAATATCACTAACCTTTCTATTTTATTCTTTTATTCAAGAAACCTGGAAAATTATCTTTCATTTCCCTGAAATAAACTTATAAGTTTAAATATACAAAGAATTATTTAAATTACAATTATTGAAAAACACGAGAGAAAACATTTATTACCACCTATAATCCGTTAACAAACGTCCACAATGTAATAACAAAATAACAATAACAATCTTCTTTATTCCCTCACAAAATCACAAACTTTCACATCTTCTTACGTAACGTTAATCACACAAATCGTATTCAACTAACGATATAAAAATTAGGTGAAGTCCCTCGGACCGGAAGGCGCGGCCAAGTGTCGCCCGTCGAGTCTCTCCATCGAGGTATGGAGATTGATGGAAAACGCTAGGAAAATCGACGGGGAAGAGAATCGTTCGGACGAGAATGGCCAAGAGAGCCCAGAGAGTTCGACGAGCTTGCAGACGATCCTGGACAAGCTGATGGCCTCCACGCCGGAAGTGACCGCGGTGAACGAAATTAAAGTCGAGGCTGAGAGCGACGAATACTACACGGAGGAGGAGTGCAGCCAAGGGGAGGTTTTCAAGAAGAAACCGGACGTTTCGCGGAGAAAGCGAGCCAGGATCTCGGAGGACGAACCAATGGACCTGGCCGAGCAAAGGACCAGCTCCACGGACACCGTGGCGCACAATGGTACCCATAAATCTACCATAGGAAACGTTAATCTTTTGCACTCGAAAGGCAGACACTCGCTAGACGAATTTTCGAACGCAAATAGGCAAATTCAAAAGTATCAATATTATTTATTTAACACGTTGACTTCCAACTACGAGTTATCTCGTAGCATGTTTACTTGCAATATTTGTGCAGCTTGTAATTTGCAAATTTGTAATTTATTAGTGTAAAAAAAAGATTATGATTAGTTTGAAAAAGAGAACAGAAAATTTATTTATAAACTAGCAGATAATCATACAATGTTTTTACAATACAAACCAGTAAAAGTGGAAAATTATTTTAAAAAAATACAATTTATATGCTTTTTGATGTTTACTATGAACTGTAATTAGGATTTTTAATAATACTATGTGAAAAAATTAAATTATCATTTTAGACCATTTAATTATTTGCAAATTTGCAAATTGGCAAATTCAAAAGTTTCAATTTCATTTATTTAACACGTTGACTTCCAACTACGAGTTATCTCGTAGCATGTTTACTTGCAATATTTGTGCAGCTTGTAATTTGCAAATTTGTAATTTATTAGTGTACAAAAAAAAATCATGATTAGTTTGAAAAAGAGAACAGAAAATTTATTTATAAACTAGCAGATAATCATACAATGTTTTTACAATATAAACCAGTAAAAGTGGAAAATTATTTTAAAAAAATACAATTTATATGCTTTTTGATGTTTACTATGAACTGTAAATAGGGTTTTTAATAATACCATGTGAAAAAATTAAATTATCATTTTAGACCATTTAATTATTTGCAAATTTCCAAATTGGCAAATTCAAAAGTTTCAATATTATTTATTTAACACGTTGACTTCCAATTACGAGTTATCTCGTAGCATGTTTACTTGCAATATTTGTGCAGCTTGTAATTTGCAAATTTGTAATTTATTAGTGTAAAAAAAAAATTATGATTAGTTTGAAAAAGAGAACAGAAAATTTATTTATAAACTAGCAGATAATCATACAATGTTTTTACAATATAAACCAGTAAAAGTGGAAAATTATTTTTAAAAAACACAATTTATATGCTTTTTAATGTTTACTATGAACTGTAATTAGGGTTTTTAATAATACCATGTGAAAAAATTAAATTATCATTTTAGACCGGAATCCTGAAAAGTACCATGGCAGTCAACGTGTTAAATTGGATAAATTTTAGGATGAGTAAATTCTGGTACCATTTAATTTGGATACTCTGCAATTTGGAAATTGTCGAAAATGTGAAGTCGCCTCTCGAGTACAGAAGATTAAAACACGGTGATACCGGTATTCGATGTCGAAGTTTTCAATTCCAAAAGCGTTCGAACCATAGCTGGAGTAGGATTTAGAAGTACAATGGAGGGCGTGGAAGGGTCGAGGGTATTAATGGAGCGTAACTTCGTAGGTTTTCGAACGGAGGAGACCGTTAACGCGAGGAACGATAGGATCGGCGGCGAACAAGAGGAGTCCGCTCAGAGGGCGATGTGGATGTTCGAAGTGGCTCAGAGGGAGCACGAGCTGAAGCTGAGGATGCTGAACATCGAGCTGGAACGGGCGGAGCTGCAGAAACAGACTGCGATCAACGAATTGAAAACGTCGGAGATCAAGAGGCAGCTGGTTGAGAGTCAAGCTGTTGAGTATTACAGGTCATATCTAGTTTATTTTATGATCAAAAATTGGAGATTAGAATTGAAACTACGAATCTGACGTGTAATCATGATGGTACCATTTTAGGGATGTGGTTTCTGCATTGACAATTTCCAAGGAACTGGAAAAAAATATTTCACATTTGTTATACTGCAATCTTTATCCCTTTTGTTTATTTCTAGACAGTGCAGATAACATTTTGTATCTAACTTCGGCATCTTTTAATTTGAAAATATATTTTATTTTAAAGTTTTATACAGTGGAAGATATTATTTTTATAATATTTTAATTTGAATATGGAATAGAAAGATGTTCCTTTATGTTTGATAGTACTTTTTGCAATCCATCAGTTAATATTTATGTTACTTCTCTTGGAACATAGTTTA
This sequence comes from Tetrapedia diversipes, assembly GCA_033822845.1. NCBI lineage: Eukaryota > Metazoa > Arthropoda > Insecta > Hymenoptera > Apidae > Tetrapedia > Tetrapedia diversipes. Next base: position 85,721 of record JAOPTO010001878.1, on the reverse strand, counting down.
AAGATGTAATACTTTTTTTATTAATAGTTTTGGTTTTTATACTTGAAATTCTGGTAAAACGTAGAAATTCGTAAATTCCTTAAATTAATATTGCCGCCAAGTAAGCGCCAAAGTGGTCATAACGCGAAACTTCTACTGGAGTGATGCGACGTAAGCATCCTCTAGTAGTAGTGTATGGATTCAGTGGAATTCTTATTACTTGCTGTATCTCGAAATTTTTTCGTTTAGAACAATGCAACGAGCTACCAGTATAATTTCTCGAAATATGGCTTGGCTGAGGTACGAAAGGGTATTTCCCACTGAATAATTAATACAAACTATATATATATACTTTTAAATTTTTTCCTGCGTAGTTTAATTCGATCCCGGCTTTTACATCGTTCATGTGCAAAGTATAGTTAAAAGTGTAAAGTATGTTGAATTCTGATTCCTCTCTATCTTTATCTTACGTTATATAGGATAAACTCTAATGCAATTGATCAGAAAATATTTTTTAAATAAGTTGGGATAAACTTATAAAGTAGCATGGACATGTACCAAACTTATGTAATATTCATAGGTTCAATCGTTATGGAAAAGCATTTGTAGTGTTTCCATTTTTCAATTATTTTCTATTTAATTGTAGCATTTACGATTTAAGTTTAGAATGTTCTATATTAAGTAGCTTTGGTATTCAATGTGTTGATGGTATAAATGGACACCGTGTATTTTTAACCATTGCTGCTGTGCCATAAATTTTTTGGCAGTGCAAATCATTGAAACCGCTAATTAAGGTTTTAACATTTGATCATTGCAGCCAAGTGAGAATGGTTGGTGAACGTGGATCAGGAGCTGGTAAAGGAGGTGGTGGCGGTGGAAGTATTCGTGATGCTGGTGGATCTTTTGGTAAAATGGAAGCTGCCCGTGAAGATCAATATTTCTATAACCTGGTTAGTTATTTCAGTTTTTTGGTATCAAATAAATTTCTATGTTAGTTATAAATTGCTTAAAAATTCTATTATATTTTCAAATAATTGGTATCATATGACATCATATCTGTCTTTATAATTGTAAGAGATATTTGCTTAGAAGTATTCTTTTTAATTCTAGCAAAAGCAACAAATTAAGAAACTCAGAGATGATCTTCATGATGAAATTTCTTTTCATGAAGAACAAATTAAACGCCATCAAGAAGCCATAAACCGTAACAAAAAAAGAATTTCTGATATGGGTGATAACTAAGATAAATCATTCGCTATAATATTCCTACTTTCTAAGCAATGTTGCTGTTTCTAATCATGTAACTGTTATACACATTACTAATAGTAATTATAGTAGACGATCATGTCTGTACTTTTTTTAAACTGTGAAAGATTATATATAAATACAATATAGAATAATATACCTTGAATAAAAACAATAAACTATTTATTTTCTTGTAATTATACAACAACGAAGCTTATTATAAAATTCAGGTTTTCTAATATCAATAAAAATCGATTATCTCGATTATTTTTCAGTCGTGTTTATGTTCAAATGTTTCACTGTTCGTGACAGAAAGTCGTTAAATTTTTTGTGCAGTTCAATTCCTCGAGCGATTTTTTTAAAATTATTTTTTGATATTGTCGAAAATAATGTTTCGATATATTTTACGAAATTTAGCTTCTGAAGTAACTAGGTAAGTATAATATTTTAGTTTTAAAAATATTTGGCCCTTTTTACGGTTGTGATAATTTTTTTATAAATAATACAGCAATTTACTTTTTTTTTAACAGTTCCAAGTATTTCAAAAGGAGAAACAGTGATTCCAATAAGAATAGAACTTCAAATGATAATATTGCATTTGAAGCCGATTATTTTTATAAACAGGTAATATATTTAATGAGTAATATAGGAAATAAATGGAGTTGCTTTTAAGCATTACTTCTTCAGGAAATATCAAATACTGCTTCTATTTATTAGGATAAACAATTGTTAGAAATGTTAAAGCAAAAAATGCAAGAGGAAGTGAAATGCATGCAAGATGAAGTTACGACAATGCGTAATAAAATTGAAGATTACAACCGTACTATAAACGAAAATCTTCGATTTTTGAAAGGTCTTGAAAAAGATTTATCAGCCAGTGATAAAAAATAATTATAATTTTACGCATGTTTTATTTTGATACTTGTCTTTTTTTGGCAACGTAAAACATCTTATAATTTATAATTAATAGTATTTATTAATGTTTCAAATATATATTTGACGAGTAAAATAGTGTAAAACAAATTCAAATATTTTATAATTAAAAAAGCAGTCGAATGATATTCATGGTGTTTCACCAATTTTCATTTTAAGAATAATAGTGTTAACATGAAACAAGCATTGTTTTACCTAAAAAGCAATTTCGCCATTATGGCATCCTCGTCGTACTACTTTCTCATCCATTATTTCTGTTGCGCCATTATCGTTTTTTTAAGTCCCTCTCCAGCGCTAAAAGAAAAAGAAATATTCAAATGCCTTTTACAGTAACGACTTCTTCCTATAATTTGTTTTCTAAGCATTAACCATTTTTGTCTTTTTATATGTTTTCTGTATTTGGTACAAAAAATCAGTTATAAAATTTTTTTACCTTATACTCCCAACAGTTATTGGGCTCGTGTCATAATTTTTATAAATTTTATTCTACTTTTAACTTAGGATTCATTACATTTTAACGCGTGTATATTAATAGCACACTATGTGTTATCATGTTTCTACTAAAAAGATTATTTATTTACGCAAAACTGTTTAACTCGGTTCAAATTGGTCGCGCAGTATCAGAAAAGCACTCAAGGTTAATTTCTACTACGGCCACAGAGCGGCGCGCGTAGCCGTTCAAAATGGCAGCTGCTCAGCGATGGAAGCGGCCGATCGACGCGCCCTCAGTGTCTCGCGGTTCATCGATCAGTGTGGTGTGTGTCGCGTTGTTGCTCCGGTGGATTTTTTTGGTGGTTTGTTCCTGCCTGGGACGTACGCGTATTTTTTTCGTTTGGTTTGCTTGAGTCAACGCGGTGATCATCCAGGGGGCTCTTGAACGAGCCCAGCGGCAAAAACAAAGGAAAGATGCAACCGAGGATATACTGGATTCTGATCAGTACGGCCGTCATTCTCGCGGGATGCAACGCCGCTACCGAGGTAGGATTGCTTTTATAGTCTTCTTTCTCCCTTCTGTCACTCCTTCGACGATCGTTCGATCGCCTTTTTCGTTGTATCGTGTTCTCGCCTAGCTAGGTTTCACCTCGTAGCGGTATCTAAGTTTGTAAATTTATCAAACGCGTGTTCCAACAAGTTTTCAAACACGCTACGCGATCATCTTGCATCCGTCAGACGTTTTTTCCGAAATTGTTATTCACCTTATGGAATTTTTGTGCTGAAACATCGAATATATCATGTACCGACGCGTTGCATTTTCACACGTACTCCGTTCACCTTCGAATTACAAACGCGGTACGGTTCACTCCCGGTTGTTTACGCTTCATTGACTATTGCATGAATTTGTTTACCCGATCTTCCGTGGCGTGTTTGGGATAGATAGGACACGCTTACTTCTATCTGGTAGACCATTGAGATACCTCGTATCGTTGAATCGTTTGTTTCAAATCGGTTCTCGGAAGGCGTGATACCTTACCAGGCATTTTTGCTTGGCATAATTGCATAATATGGTAAATCACAGGAAATTATACACTCCTACGCGGTGCGTGCCGCGAATCTGTTATTTCGAAACTCTTACTCTATCATGGAAATGAAATGTCTCGCTTCGACACTCGACGTTACGACCGGATGAAATTCGTTTTGTGTACGCTCATATACTCACTTTAACATTATCGGAAGCTTCTTTTTCTTGCGTCATACTACATCTTACGATTGTTCAACTGTTTATTTTTTCGTTTCGTTGGCCGGATATTGGAGCATGGGACAGAAAAACACGAAACGGAGACAATTTGTCCCATATCGGCTAGCGTGTAATTTGAAATTTCACCACCGATAAAACCGCGCATATTTTTTTTGCATTCTATTGAAGTCTCTTGACTATCATTGATGTAATTGTAAAGATGGCGGTGGGAGATGTAAATAAAATGCTATTTTACGAAGTAGATATTTATTGATGGATGAAAAACGTAGGTCGAAATTTATTGTATAAGAAAATTTCTTTTTTTTTATATTATTAATGATGTTGGTAGTAAAATATAGTAATAAATGACATATCAGTTGAGAAAATTGATGACGAAGTGCTTGTTGATTTATGAAGGAATACAAACGTGGATTTCTGAAATTAATCGAACTTATTTTAAGTTAACTTTTGGATACAAAGGGTCAAACCCTCCAGTGATTCTTAGGCATTGTTGAAATGACATCTTTATTCTTTTTTCTTTTATAAGTGATTTGAATTATGTATGCATGTAATTCAATACATGGTACACATAATCCATTGTAATTAATAAACCTTCTATTTATACTGTGTTATTAGTATTACTACTTGAATAGTATTATTAAATTGATAGCAAACAATGCGTTATCATATATTATGAATAAATTTTAATGCAGAAATTTGTTTTCAAATATTTTTTTTAAATTAAACATATTTATGGAATATATGACATGCCCGTGATAGGTTAGTAGGTGATGTAAACAACCTTACATGTGGGCTTAAGAAATAGTTCCTCGTTTCAGAGATAGATTTCACTAGTTAATTCATATTTATTATTTTATCAAGAATTTTTTTTAATACTTTTTAAGTGTATTAAGTATACGTGGGCGGATATTATCAGTGAAGGTATTTTTTTCCTGAAAATATCTCACAGAATGTATTACATGTAAGTAGGTAGTGCCCTATATTGAAAGATACAAGTCATTGACTTAAAGGTCGTGAACTTTTTCTTTCCGCTGATATTATTCCACATACTTCTAATAGATACATCTCAAATATCCAAATTAGTGGACATATAGTGACTCAAAAAATTAATCGAATACTTACCTCTATTATATTTTTTATTTTATCGAGATATAGTCACCGATTATGAATTGCAATAATTAATTGTAAAGTTCAGTAGGTATGATAAAGGATATTTATTAAAAGGATAACTAAATATTAAAATTATAATTGCATTTAATAGAAAATGTAGCTTAACCATTCGATCAATTTCACGAGTCACTATAAATTATACTATATCATTTAATATGATGTCGTAATCCTTTCGCTAATAGTACAATAATTCATCTAATACTTGAAACATATTTTAATGGCGAATGGAAGTAATTGTTTCGTCTGAATCTTTTTTTTAACCACTATCCAAACGTCCTTGTACTATACATAGTATACAAACTTTCACGTATAGAGGTTAGGATCGTCGGTTTGAAAGATTGAGTACTTTCGCGTGATAGAAATAGAAATTCGTACGGAAGGGAAGTTGGAACGGAATGTAGAAGAGCGATTCCCCTGCAATTCTGTTCGCTCGCCATTTTGCAAGGTCGTAACCTGTAGCACTTGTACGCTCGCTGTTCGACAAGATCCGCTCGAACTTGGTCCACGTTATAATCCTATCAATGACCCCACGCTACCTCACTGGCTATCGACGGAATCAGATTTTCTTCAGCTCCCCGTTATTTCATGGTAAACTTCGCTCTGCTTTGATTCGTTCTTTGCTCTACGAGTTCGCAACTTTTGCCATGGTCGCCATGTTAGTCGCGTGTAATCGTATTCGATCCTGGAGGATGGGGAGGGGGCGGATTGCTCGAGTATAATAGGACGATTGTCTTGAAGAGTTTTCGTTGGAAATTGAATGGGGATTCCCGGTATATACAGTGGGTCCAAAAAGTGTTTGTACACCATACTACGAATAAATTTATTCAATCCTAAAAGTTTTTGATATCAATGATAATTTTTAATTAAACTTTGTGAGTTCTATGTGCTCACGTAAGAGCGTAATAGTACATGTATGGATTAATTTTTTTTATCGCAATATCACTTTGAGGAGGTGAAATGCTATTACGAATCAGAAAAGAGTTTTATTAAGAATAAGAAACAAGTTTTTTTCTTATTTTACTTATTAAAATTTCCTTATTATATACTAATAAAGATTAACGCTTGTATCTTTCATTTAAGTTTTATGTAGCTATGTACTTTTTCTTCTTTATTTATGTACTATTCGAATGCGATAAGTGGACGAATACTTATGCGGCTGACTGTACCAACCTTCAAATCTACCATCATCAAAGTGATGTTCACGTTTCCTACCTAATTGATCACCCAATCTTCCAGTTCAAAATCCATAACACTAGATCCACCTACTTTGTTGTCATTCGTGCAACAAAATATTTTACTCTTCAAGCTCCTACCAAGTAAACTTTTCACTCTGGAATTTTTAAATCTACCACCATAAATGTGACATCCACATTTCTTGCCTAACCACATTGATCACCCAAAACCCATAATAATTAACTCCCTTCTACTTACCTTCTCCTCTCTCCTTCCCTTAGAGATCTTTAAATCTATCATCATAAATGTGACATCCACGTTTCTTGCCTAACCATCGATCACCCAATCTTCCAGTTCAAAATCCATAACACTAGATCCACCTACTTTGTTGTCATTCGTGCAACAAAATATTTTACTCTTCAAGCTCCTACCAAGTAAACTTTTCACTCTGGAATTTTTAAATCTACCACCATAAATGTGACATCCACATTTCTTGCCTAACCACATTGATCACCCAAAACCCATAATAATTAACTCCCTTCTACTTACCTTCTCCTCTCTCCTTCCCTTAGAGATCTTTAAATCTATCATCATAAATGTGACATCCACGTTTCTTGCCTAACCACACTGATCACCCAAAACCCATAATAATTAGTTCTCTTCGACTTTACTTTTTCGCCTCTCCTCTCTCCCCAGAAATCTTGAAATCTACCACCATAAATGTGACATCCACATTACTTGCCTAACCACACTGATCACTCAAAACCCATAACAATTCGTTCTCTTCGATTTAACTTCTCATTCTCTTCCCTCCATCCAGAAATCTTGAAATCTACCACCATAAATGTGACATCCAAGTTTCTTGCCTAACCACACTGATCACTCAAAACCCATAACAATTAGTTCTCTTCGATTTAACTTCTCATTCTCTTCCCTCCATCCAGAAATCTTGAAATCTACCACCATAAATGTGACATCCAAGTTTCTTGCCTAACCACACTGATCACTCAAAACCCATAACAATTAGTTCTCTTCGATTTAACTTCTCATTCTCTTCCCTCCATCCAGAAATCTTGAAATCTACCACCATAAATGTGACATCCAAGTTTCTTGCCTAACCACACTGATCACTCAAAACCCATAACAATTAGTTCTCTTCGATTTAACTTCTCATTCTCTTCCCTCCATCCAGAAATCTTGAAATCTACCACCATAAATGTGACATCCAAGTTTCTTGCCTAACCACACTGATCACTCAAAACCCATAACAATTAGTTCTCTTCGATTTAACTTCTCATTCTCTTCCCTCCATCCAGAAATCTTGAAATCTACCACCATAAATGTGACATCCAAGTTTCTTGCCTAACCACACTGATCACTCAAAACCCATAACAATTAGTTCTCTTCGATTTCACTCTTCCCTCTCTTCCCTTCCCCCAGTTTAACGAATTATCATACAGAAACATAACCAAACACCCAACACCGGACACTGATCGATGATCGAGCACATAATTAGAACAGATTCTGGGTCATCCTGCGGACGAGACGTGACTGCAAGCCCTAAAAGCCCTCGCCGTGAACAGTTTCCATTGTCCTTGCCAGGTATTGTCTTGTCGCGTCGGTATTCGTGGCACGGAGCGGTCGGTCGTGCAAAACGGCCCCTAAGAATCCGCTGAAAGCCAGCCCGGGGGATACAATGACCCGGTTCCTTCGTTTCGGGTCGATCCGTGAAATTCGTGACTCATGTCTGTCGGGAAACGGCTGGTGCCGCGTTAGGCCTGTTTCACGCGACGATTTCGCGAATCGTTGATCCGTGTCTCGTGAATCAAGACAGGAAATACGAAGGATTTAAATAAAATTGACCGATAACTTAGCCTTAAAAATACTATGGTTAGAATCAATTTCATAAAAATAATTCCAGCATATTCAGCTAAAAACATTATCACAAATAACCTCCTATAATATTCAACATTAAATCCAGAAACTAACTCAGACTGAATCAAACCCCTCAAACTGAATCAAATGGTGGTTCGATTTAATTCAATCAATGTTCTTTCGGAATTCTTTTCAATTGTTGTTTCTTTCAGAGTTGGGCATTACAGTAATTTCTCGAGTTACGACCATTGGCACTTACGATGAAAAAATTTCATAACAATGAATTAACCGTAATTAACCCGTTGCGCTCGAGAGGCGACTGCAGGTCGCCAAACGATAGTTTCGCAAACTTTTAGACTTTAATTAGTTTGTTTATTAATTACATCGGATGTTGAACAGTTTTACATGTAAATTTTAGTATATATGACTTATCTGATTCAAATAAAGTTTAATATTATTAGAAGACCAACCGTCACCTCTTAACACTTAGCCGACTGAATGGGGAGATCTCCCATTTTTTCCTTGACAAAGCAGTGCCATTGATTTTATTTACTTTTGTTATTAGTTAGTCCTAAGCTGATGTTGAATTTATTAAAAATTATATTCTGGAAAATTGATGAACAGTACTAGTTCAAGACTAACTAATAACAAAAGCACACAGAATCAATTGCAGCGCTTTGTTGAGGACAAAATGAGAGATCACCCCATTCGACCGGCTAAATGTTAACCCTTTGCACTCGAGAGGTGACTGTTTGTCGTCTAACGATAGTAACTTCAAAAATTTTCAAATTCGAAATATTTACTAAGATTTGCCTATATTAACACTTAGCCGACCGAATGGGGAGATCTTCCATTTTTTCCTTGACAAAGCAGTGCCATTGATTCTATTTACTTTTGTTATTAGTTGATCCTAGGCTGATGTTGAATTTATTAAAAATTGTATTCTGGAAAATTTATGAACAGTACTAGTTCAAAACTAATTGATAACAAAAGCAAATGTTATTTCTTATTAATTAATTAATTTATTTTCTTTGATCCTTTGATCTTAAACTGTCGTCCGCTACTGTATCTTAAGATCACGGAATATTGTTTCATTGGTTACAAAACCAAGGTGCATCAATGATGATTCTTAGCGTTTTAGAGTGGAATCTTTGAAGGAGTAATCTGATACTTCCTCACGATATCGTAATACATCAGAATAATCACTTATAATTCTTGCTGAGAATTAATTGCAATATATTCTTTGGAAAGAGAGAAGAAAAAAAGGAAAAAAAAGATTCGCATAATCGACGTTCCATCCTAATCTCGCTGTCTTCGCGCGAGAAAAACGAGAGTGAATATCCCCACGGGTGGCCATTAACGAAAACAGAGAAGCGACAACTTATAAATATTCGCATGGTATCGTCGCGTGTTCGTTGCGTAATGGTGGTCGCTGGAAAAAATCACGACTCTCTCTCTGCTCTGGTTGCTGCAATCCCTAGCCACCACGGCTCTCGTTTTCGTTCGCGTATTAAATTCTGCGCTAGCGTTACGTCGATCTTGTGTTTTACTTGCAACGTCTCCACCTTCGTTGAATCTAATTTTATCATTCGTACGGGGATCCTTTCAATCCGTTTTCTCATTTTTTATTCGATTATCTCATAGACTTCGATGATTTTGCATAAATCAATTATTGCTTGATTCTTCTTTAACACTATTCCTACCGACACTTCACGTATACCTGTTCCTACCGTGACATTCCCACATAAGACAGACAACAAATTTTTCTCAAAAAATAAACGATGAAAAAAGAAGTGAATATTGAAAAGTGTATTATACGTACAGCGGCTCCAAAAAGTATTCGCACACTGTATTATAAGGAAATTCATCTGCTTCTGAAATTCTGATTTCAATGAAACTTTATATGTATACAGAGCATGGTGTATCCTGTATGGAGCAATTTTTTTTAACGGCAACATCTCTTTTAATGGGGCTGATAACGAATCTCAAAATTTCAGCGATTTTTCACGCTTTGAATACAGGCTTTTCTGTGTTCTTTTTTTATGTCAGGGCGATAGAGTATTAAGAATTAAACATTTTCTATTTGAAAGGTTTTGCTTCATCAAGTACCATTACAAAGTTATCTTTAAAAAATGAGGGAAAACTCAGAAACTTCAACGCTGGTTTCACCCCTTTAAAATGGCATTTAGATGAAAAGAAGAGATTAATTCATACGTATACTATTACGATCTACATACCCACAAAGTTTTATCAAATACTTCTATCAGACTCAGAATTTCAGGGTTAAACGAATTTATTTGTGACATAGTGTACGAATACTTTTTGGAGCCACTGTATATTTGAGAAAAAGTTTAAAGTTTAAAAGCGATTCAATTATGTTGTATCTATGAAATTTTAATCGAAATTTTAAAAACGGTCATTTGACTGGTTGTGGTAGGAGTAGTGATAACCCTTTCGCTTGAGAAGATCTCCCATTTTGTCCTCAACAGAGCGCTGCAATCGATTCTGTTTGCTTTTGTTATTAGTTAGTCTTGAACTAGTACTGTTCATAAATTTTCCAAAATACAATTTTTAATAAATTCAACATCCGCTTGGGACCAACTAATAACAAAAGTAAATAGAATCAATGGCACTGCTTTGTCAAGGAAAAAGTGGGAGATCCCCTCATTTGGTCGGCTAAGTGTTAATATAGGCAAATTTTAGTAAATATTTCGAATTTGAAAATTTTTGAAGTTACTATCGTTAGACTACTAACAGTCACCTCTCGAGTGCAAAGGGTTAACACTTAGCCGACCGAATGGGGAGACCTCCCATTTTGTCCTCAACAAATCACTATTATTGATTCTATTTGCTTTTGTTATTAGTTAGTCTTGAACTAGTACAGTTCATAAATTTTCCAAAATACAATTTTTAATAAATTCAACATCCGCTTGGGACCAACTAATAACAAAAGTAAATAGAATCAATGGCACTGCTTTGTCAAGGAAAAAGTGGGAGATCTCCCCATTCGGTCGGCTAATTGTTAATATAGGCAAATCTTAGTAAATATTTCGAATCTGAAAATTCTTGAAGTTACTATCGTTAGACGACTAACAGTCACCTCTCGAGTGCAAAGGGTTAACATTTAGTCGATCAAATAGGGTGATCTTCCATTTTGTCCTCAACAAAGCGCTGCAATTGATTCTGTGTGCTTTTGTTATTAGTTAGTCTTGAACTAGTACTGTTCATAAATTTTCCAAAATACAATTTTTAATAAATTCAACATCAGCTTAGGACCAACTAATAACAAAAGTAAATAGAATCAATGGCACTGCTTTGTCAAAGAAAAAATAGGAGATCTCTGCATTCGGTCGGCTAAGTGTTAAGAGCAAGAGCTTAAGTTTGATTGCAGTTGATCTTCAGAATTATACGTGATTTGATGAGATTTTAGGAATTTTTCTCCTAACCCTTTCGCTATCAGGGCTTCAGGAGACAAATCGCCATCACAGCTCAGACGTTTTATTATTTAAATATTACATCAATTGTCATTAATTTTTGTTGGATGTGTGTATAACGTTCTAACTAAGTGAAATTAGCAATTTTATACACCGACCCACATAACTGACACTGTGTGTCACATACAGTAGCGGACAAAAGTTTAAGACTAAAAGGTCAAAGAAAATAAATTAATCAATTAATAGGAAACAACAGTATAAATATAATTTATTTTTATACTAATCAATAAATAGTGTTCTACTATAATGACTATAAAAATGAATAAATAAACAATATTTGTAAACCATAAAATTATATTTTACATTGTCTTGTCGTCTTAAACTGTTGTCCGCTACTGTATTTCTGACGCCGGGCTCAGGTAAGGAAATCGGGTCGTCACATATATGTGACGCTGGTAGCCAAAGGGTTAATTCAAATCCAACAACGTGATTCGTTGGGCCTAATTATGGGCAGGGTGATTGAAAGTGTCATACCGTAGACGAGGAGGCACAAACTATAATTATGTTCTTAACCCTTTCGCTACCAGGGCTTCAGGGGACAAATCGCCACCACAGCTCAGACGTTTTATTATTTAAATATCATATCAATTGTCATAAATTTTTGTGGGATGTATTTATAACGTTGTAACTAAATGAAATTAGCAATTTTATACACCGACCCACATAACTGACACTGTGTGTCACATATTTCTGACGCCGGGCTCAGGTAAAAAAATCGGGTCGTCACATATATGTGACGCTGGTAGCGAAAGGGTTGACGGAAAAAACTTCAACTCCTTCGGGGAGTTAAAAAATCACGTAGAAAAGGTTTTCGCTGAAAATCCTGAGAGATTCTGGATGGACGGAATTTTCTGGTGGAGAAAGGTTGTACAAAGGAATGGCACCTGTATAATTTAACACTATATTTACGGACATTGTTTCTATTCGTTAAAAATACCCTTTAAAATGAGTCAAAATGCCTGATTATTATGAGTAAATCTATTATTAACACATTGACAGCCGGCGACCTGAGACATTTGAAGCCTGAGCGCCTTTTTATTATTCGTTTGTTTCTGATCACTGAATAGCCAAAAAAAAAATATTTAAAACATTATATATTTTCGTGAAACAGTGCATTTTATTTGCATATTCGTCATATACAATTTAACGTTAAAAAAATCCATTTTTATTATTCGTTTGTTTCTGATCACTGAATAGCCAAAAAAAAATATTTAAAACATTATATATTTTCGTGAAACAGTGCATTTTATTTGCATATTCGTCATATACAATTTAACGTTAAAAAAAATCCACATCATCGTGGAGCAGCTACTTAAACCACAGACTCAGAAACCCGCGTTTTCGCGGGGCCAGGCTGTCAATGTGTTAATATGAAAAGACCATAGATGGCGACTTGTACAGATCATTTCGATGCCGCATATATGCGGCGCTCAACGCGAAAGGGTTAAATTCTCGCGATTTCTGTTCTCGTTTCAGGCGAACTAATCGAGGTTTCGTTTGTAATCTGTAGTTTAATCGTACCGCTTTAATTCATTGCAATCGAGTAAATTGGACACGTTATTAGCCGGTAGCTGGAAGTTAATCAAGCTTGTGAAACCTACAGATTAATTGCATACCTTCCAGCGGGAATAATAATTAACTGTAAACGCTAAGTCGTCGGGCTTGTTTTCGTTAATTATTTCCACTGCCATAATTAAATTGCATAGATCACGCCCGAGCGTTTCTTTTAACCCCTTTGGGAGCTTAATTACGTTGTTCAAAGTGATTCGGTAACGCTATACTTTCGACGAAAATGTTCTCTAAATGTTTTGTCTGTTATCATTAACTTTCTGTTTACAGTGAAAATTTGTTTGTACTAATGAAATTTTCGCGGTGTCTGATCAACGGAGCTCTTTGATACGAAAATTACTGAATTAGTCAAAATAATGAATTCGTAATTCCTTATAGGAGTTCAGTAAATTTACTGTGATGTGCTGTTAGAAATTTTAGTTAATATTTTCCAATTAATTATTGTGTTTATAGCTTGATCGATTAAATTGAAATAAGTAAATAAATACCAATTATTATCATTACAAGATAAATTATTTTAATTATTTTAGTAATTATAATTTGGAGAAAATTAATATTTTTGTATTAATTATTGCGTTTATAGCTCGACCGATTAAATTGAATTAAGTAATTAAACACCAATTATTATCCTTACAAGATAAATAATTTAAATTATTCTAGTAATTATAATTTGGAGAGAATTAATATTTTTGTATTAATTATTGCGTTTATAGCTCGACCGATTAAATTGAATTAAGTAATTAAACACCAATTATTATCATTACAAGATAAATTATTTAAATTATTCTAGTAATTATAATTTGGAGGGAATTAATATTTTTGTATTAGGTATTGCGTTTATAGCTCGATCGATTAAATTGAATTAAGTAATTAAACACCAATTATTATCATTACAAGATAAATAATTTAAATTATTCTAGTAATTATAATTTGGAGAGAATTAATATTTTTGTATTAGGTATTCTGTTTATAGCTCGGTCGATGAAATTGAATTAAATAAATAAATCAATACTAATTATTATTATTACAGAGTAAATTGTTTAAATTACTTTAGGCAACCATAACTTGGAGAAAGTTAACATTTTTCTACTAGGCATTGCGATTATAACATGATAGGTCAAATTAAATCAATCAATTTAATTATTATAATTACAAAATAAATTATTTAAATTGTTCTAGGTAATTATAATTTGGAGAAAATTAATATTTTTGTATTAATTACTGCGTTTATAGCTCGATCGATTAAATTGAATTAAATGAATAAATAAATACTAATTATTATTATTACAAGATCAGTTATTTAAATTATACTAGATAATTATAATTTGGAGAAAATTTATATTTTTCTATTAGGTATTGCGTTTATAGTTTAATCGATCAAATTGAATTAAATGAATAAATAAATACTAATTATCATCATTACAAGATCAGTTATTTAAATTATTCTAGATAATTATAATTTGGAGAAAATTTACATTTTTCTATTAGGTATTGAGTTTATAGTTTAATCGATGAAATTGAATTAAATGAATAAATAAATGCTAATTATCATCATTACAAGATCAGTTATTTAAATTATACTAGGTAATCATGATTTGTAGAAAGTGTAATATTTCCCGATTAGATGTTGCATTTATAGAGCAATCAGTAAAATAAAATAAATAAATAGTTACTGATTATTATCATTACAAAATAAATTATTTAAATTATCCTAGGCAATTACAACTTGGAGAAAATTAATGGTTGCGTTTATAGCGTGTCCTATGAGGTTTGCCTTTGAACAAAAGAAAATGTTTTGCATATTAATATATACGTGTGCTCCTAATTCACAAGGGGGCAACGCGAACTTACTCATCCTCTTCTAGCCTCATCATTATTTAACAGTTCGCTTCCACCGGAGGATAATCTATTGTTGTCAGGCATCGAGTTTGCATGAATCAGCTTGTAAATCATAAACGCGTTATTCATAGACCTTATCGCCCCAAATACCTGTAAGCCGTCTGTACATTACCACGAAATCACTGTACACGTATACGGTACAACGACTCCTTTGAATTTCCTATTTCTCACATGGAACACTGTCAGAATTCGGAGAAATTGTACGTTGTTATGTTAATTTAAATAATAGTTTGTAGCAGCAAGCAATACCGTTGCAAAATTATGTAGTGTAAGGTTGTTCAAGTCGTATCACTTGAATTTTGATCGAACTATAACGACAACAACGCATACAACTTCAAGTAAATATACATTTGAATCAATCAGATGTTCTATTAATTTCGTTATAATAAATAACAAGAATATTAACACAAGTTTTGAATAACACGTTTAACTTCTATTTATTTGATAAATCCTAAGTTTTATTATCAGTACAGTCTACTATCCTAGTCTACTATCCTAGATTATCAGTACAACAGTTTAAGATGAAGATATGTAATGGAAATAAATTAAAGCATTTATGGGAGTTGTATGGTTAACTAATATGTAGGATAATATTCTAATAACCCTTTGCGCTCGAGGGGCAATTATCGGTCGCCGAACGATAGTTATTGAAAATTTGTAGACTTTAATTAGTTTGTTTATTAATCAGGCCAGAGGTTAAACAGCCATACGTGTGAACTTTAGTGTATATGACAACTAAACTAAATGAAGTTTAATATAAGCGAATCTTAGTAAATATTTCGCGCTTAAAAGTCTGTGAAGTTAATATTATTAGACGACTAACAGTGTTACCCCTCGAGTGCAAAGGGTTAATTGTGTTAATAGTTGAATTTGTGAGAGTGCTTATTATTATTGAGAATGGGTGTTAAGGTACGAAAGAGAGGGGGAGAGAGAAAGAAAGAGAGAGGAGTGAGGAGTGAGAAGGGAAGAAAGGGAGAGAGAGTGAGGAAGAGCGAGAGAAAGGGAGAGAGGGAGGGTGAGGAAGAGAGAGAGAATGGAGAGAATAGTGAGAAGGAGAGAAAGGGAGAGAGGGAGGGTGAGGAAGAGCGAGAGAGAGAGAATGGAGAGAATAGTGAGAAGGAGAGAAAGGGAGAGAGGGAGGGTGAGGAACAGAGAGGGAGAGAGTGAGAAAGGGAGAAAGAGAGGGTGTGGAGAGGTGAGAAGAGTGAGAAAAAAGAGAGATGAGAGGACAGTGAGAAAAAAGAGAGATTAGAGGTAAGAGAGAGAGAGGAGATGGGAGGACAGTGAGAAAAAAGAGAGATTAGAGGTAAGAAGAGTGAGGAAGAAGAGAGAGAGAGGAGAGGTAAGAAGAGAGAGAGAGGAGAGGTAAGAAGAGAGAGAGAGAGAGATGAGAGGACAGTGAGAAAAACGAGAGATTAGAGGTAAGAAGAGTGAGGAAGAAGAGAGAGAGACAGATATGAGAGGACAGTGAGAAAAAAGAGAGATTAGAGGTAAGAAGAGTGAGGAAGAAGAGAAAGAGAGAGAGATGAGAGGACAGTGAGGAAAAAGAGAGATTAGAGGTAAGAAGAGAGAGAGACAGATATGAGGGGACAGTGAGAAAAAAGAGAGATTAGAGGTAAGAAGAGTGAGGAAGAGAGAGAGAGAGAGATGAGAGGACAGTGAGAAAAAAGAGAGATTAGAGGTAAGAAGAGTGAGGAAGAAGAGAGAGAGAGGAGAGGGCAGTGAGAAAGGAGAGAGAGAGAAAAGAGGACAGTGAGAAAGAAAAGAGAGGGAGAGGGAGAGAGATGCGGAGAGAAGAGAGTGAGAGAGATGCGAATGGAAGGCCATCTTTGGGTGCGTGCGGGCAAACCACATAAAACGCACACGGTAGTCAACGTGTTAATGAAATTCAGTAGACTATTGTGAATCGAAATCGTGATCGTTTGTTTACAGCGTCGGTCGATGCTCGAGCCTGGTTTATTTTCGGAATCGAGCTCTAGGTGTAAGGCGACAAACAGCGCGTCGTTCAGGAATTTAGAATGGAATACATTAGAAACGGGACGTAGTAACTCTCATTGATGTGTATGTCATTCAGAATTTCGTGTAACCGTTATGTTAATCAGGTTTGTTGACGTCGCGCAAGGAAAATAGTCTTATTTCCCCGACGATTGTATTCGTGTTTCAGTTTACAAAATTAGACTGGACTCTGTGTGCTCCAATTCGAGCGTATTGTTGTTAAGAAGTTATACAATTTACCGTAACACATTGTAATTCTATAAATTAATGAATTTATCATATCGTTATTCTGTAAATTTAGAAATTTCCAGCTTATGATGTTATTTTCTAATTATAGAAATTCGCAGATTGTGATGTTATTTTTTAATTATAGAAATTTGTAATTTACAGTCTTGTAAATGTACAAGTAAATAATTAACAATTTTTTTTCAAATTCATACATTTATCATTTATATTTCTTTAAATTCACAGGTTAGCAATTTGCGGCTTGAATTCGTTACTTTCAATAAATTTTTACAACTGAAAATTTATAGCTTTTTGAAATTATGTTTTCAAGTTGCAATTCTCTTTGCCCATAAATGGTGGAAATGTAGACATTTCACGATTCTCCGAATTTAGAAATTTGTTGTTTCGTTAACCAGTTAAGAGCGTTTGACGTGTATACTCGTCGTGTAAAGTAAAAAATTACCACTGACTATCAAAACTCGAAATTTCAATAAAATACAGCAAGAATATTGTTTGATAGTTTGTATTCTTTATATTACCAAGTATTTTTTGTTTATGTATTTTATTATTATTGTATTGTATCTTATGTATCTTATTATTTTTTAACAAGTTTCTAGTAACGAAAACCTTTTCAGAAATGAATTGTTAATTTTTTATTAAAATAAAAATGTAATCCTTCCTCGTTTTTCGTAAAATTTTGTAATAGGACCATTTGCTCGGCGTTTGACGTGTATACACGTCGAACCAAATCTCTAA
Organism: Tetrapedia diversipes; assembly: GCA_033822845.1. Lineage (NCBI taxonomy): Eukaryota > Metazoa > Arthropoda > Insecta > Hymenoptera > Apidae > Tetrapedia > Tetrapedia diversipes. Next base: position 67,712 of record JAOPTO010001878.1, on the reverse strand, counting down.
TGCCCTGGGTTCGACGTGTATACTCGTGGTGTAAAATAAAAATTTACCATTAACTATCAAAACTCGAAATTTCAATAAAATCCAGCAAGAATATTGTTTGATAGTTTGTTTTCTTTATATTACCAAATACTTCTTGTTTATATATTTTATTATTATTCGTATTATTTTTATATTGTATCTTATGCATTTTATTATTTTTTCATAATTTTTTAACAAGTTTCTAGTAACAATAATCTTTTCAGAAATGAATCGTTAATTTTTTTATTAAACAAAAATGTAATCCTTCCTCGTTTTTCGTAAAATTTTCGATTCGACGTGTATATACGTCATTGCGTGATTTTAATTCCGCACCCTGTGGGGGATTTGTAAAATTAAATTCCACGCTTAACTGGTTAATGTAATTTAAAATTGAAAAAAAAAAAAGATTTACGAGGATCGTCTGGTATAATAAACTTGCTGAAAAAGAAACAGGCGTGGACAACAGGTGATTTTCTTGATTACTCGGGAGGATTCGCGTGACCTTGTTGTTGGAATGACAATGACGTGCTATAGGCGGCTCGATTAATACCGAAATGGCACCGATTCACCACGACGAACGCTAATGGCCTTTTATGTACGACTCGTTCAAACAAGCACAGGTTAGGTTGGGGCAACGTACTTTCGTGCTAAATAATACGCGTACAGTCGCTGATAAAAGTTTCCACGATGGCTGATAAACTTCAAGCATTTCAAACGTTTAATGGACGTTGATCATTTTATTAGATAAAATTTTACTTATTTCACTTTAACAATTAACAGTTATAACGGTTACAATATTTTGATAGTTAAAATTCTAGTTTAATGATAGATTTTAATGATAAAAAGAACTGAATGCAAAGTAGGTGGCTCGAAAAGAGGCTGGGGGTTTTAATATGAGCTAATTAAAGTGTAAGGTCATATGTACAGTAGCGGACAAAAGGCTAAGACGACAGGATAATATAAAATATAAATTATGGTTCGAAAAATGTTGTTTATCTATTCATTTTTATTGTCATTATAGTAAAATAATATTCATTAGCATAGAATATAAATATTGTTTATCTATTCATTTTTATTGTTATTATGGTAGAACACTATTTATTCATTAGCATAGAATACAAATGTTGTTTATCTATTCATTTTTATTATCATTATAGTAAAATAATATTCATTAGCATAGAATATAAATATTGTTTATCTATTTATTTGTATTGTTATTATGGTAGAACTCTATTTATTCATTAGCATAGAATACAAATATTGTTTATCTATTCATTTTTATTGTCATTATAGTAAAATAATATTCATTAGCATAGAATATAAATGTTGTTTATCTATTCATTTTTATTGTTATTATGGTAGAACACTATTTATGTATTAGCATATACTACAAATATCGTTTATCTATTCATTTTTATTGTTATTATGGTAGAACTCTATTTATTCATTAGCATAGAATACAAATGTCGTTTATCTATTCTTTTTTATTGTTATTATGGTGGAACACTATTCATTCATCAGTATACACTACAAATTTTATTTATATTGTTATTTCTTATTAATTAATTAATTTATTTTCTTCGATCTTTGGCCTTAAACTTTTGTCCGCTACTGTAGATGCTTCACCATGCAGTAGAATCTCTTTTATTCGAACACTCATTATTTGAATATTCGTTTCCAGATGTTCTGTAACTATTTTATGTATTTTAAGAAGTTAAGAAATTTCGAGTTAATAAATATTTAAACAAACTGAGGATTTTCTTCATGTGTACTTAAATAAATCCAATTTTGTTTACGAAAAAGTAATTGTTCTATTATCCGAAAATTCTTTCACCTGAACACTTTTGCCTCGGGTTAAAACACTGACTCTAAATTCCTGTAAGAAAATATTCCTCCCGTGAAAGGGTTAAACGATATTCGTCTTTAGCAATTCTTGATAAAATCATCAGTCAGATTTTCATAGATAAAAATCAACGGCCAATAGGAGTCGAGTATTAACCCTTTGCACTCGAGGGGTGACTGTTGGTCACCAAATGATAGTTTCACAAATTTTCAGACTTCAGTTGGTTTGTTTATTAGTGATGCTTATAGGTTAAGTAATCATAGATGTAAATTTTAGTATATCACGTAACTAAACTAAATGACGTTTAATATGAGCGAATCGTAGTTAATATTTCAAATTTGAAAATTTTTGAAGTTAGTATCATTAGACGACCAACAGTCACCTCTGGAGTGCAAAGGGTTAAGTCTGCTTCGTCGTGTTATATCTCGGACGAAATATACAAAATCTGAGTAGCGGTCGAAGTGTTAACAATTAAAGTAGAGGGGACAGCAGTCACTCACAGATATCGTGAATGAGTTACAGTGTGAAATAAAACGAAATAAAAATTTTGCGTGTCACATTGAGTAACATTAAATGGGACACTACTATAATTAGTATAATATCGAAAGGGACACAATGTACTGGGTTGTCCGAAAAATTCGTGCCGATTTTTGATAGGTGGCATAAGGACAGGTCTAAATATATTAGAATAATTGATTTGGGTACGATACGTTAATTTTTGTCAGTCTTTTTCCCTTTGTATATGGAAGGAAAGGAAGTCCATTTTAGTCATTTAATATTTTCCTTTCCTGGGAAAGGCAAGAATGCCACAAAAGCGGCAAACAAGATACGCGCTGTTTATGGTACCTTTTTCGATCGTTACAAAATTCCCTTAATGGAAAAATCTTCAACTCCTTCGACGAGATAAAAAATCGCGTAGAAAAGTTTTTCATTGAAAAACTTGAGAGATTCTGGAAGGATGGAAGTTTCAAGTTGCCTGAAAGATGAAGAAAGGTTGTACAAAGGAATGGCACCTGTATAATTTTATAAATGCATGCTGAAATTTAAATCTCCTGCGCTTCAATCTTCAATTTCCGGACAACCCAATATAATTAAATTGAATTGCTTAAATTTATTTTTTAAAGGTAACTTTCTGAAATTTCGTGAATTATGCGATTTAGTTACACAGATAATATTGCAAGGGAAATTAACGTCGGTTTGTTCGTCGTGCTTATTTCGTTAACGTATTTGTTTGTTAACCTGCAGTTAATTACCGACATGCAAATACATAGCTAATCGTGCGGATAATTTATGCCATTTAGCTGAGCCACTGTTTCAGCTTGAATTGAGGACAGTTTTCCTAGTCCTGCGCTGGGTGTTATGGAAGCAATGGCCGCTGCTTCATTTTTGTTGGTCGAAAGAATTTTTTAAACAGAAGTAATTGTATTGTTCTATGTTATGTTGCTTAAAACATAAGTAAGAATTTGGAATCTATCAACTCGTTTATTAGTTTTATTTAAAATACAAGACACCTTTATCATGTGTCTTTCATTATTATTTAGAAAATCGGCATTTAACCGATACTGACAATTCATGACGCGATCAACCTTTCATCTTTTCGTACTTACGTCGCATTGTTACTACTATCAGTAATCCAAATAATATATTTTGTATTTCATTGTTACCTATTATAAATTAATAGTATATACGTATATGTATATATACAGGGTGTTTGGATGAAGCTCGGAGAAAATTGAAGGGGTAATACTATGCAACATTCTAAGACAAAAATCAAGAGTAAAAATATTGCGTTTGACGCTTTGTTTATTAGTTATAAGCAACTAAAGAAACGGGCTATTTACGCCTGAGAGCAGGCAAACGGGGTAACACGGTAGGTAACGTCGCTGGCTGCACAGTTTTGCCGCATTTGCCTGCTCTCAGGCGTAAAATAGCCCGTTCCTTTAGTTGCTTATAACTAATAAACAAAGCGTCAAACGCAATATTGTTACTCTTGATTTTTGTCTTAGAATGTTACATAGAGTTACCCCTTAGTAGTCATTGACGTCACCTACCGTGTTGCCCCGTTTGCCTGCTCTCAGGCGTAAAACAATCAGTTTCTTTAGTTGCTTATAACTAATAAACAAAGCGTCAAACGCAATATTGTTTCTCTTGATTTTCGTCTTAGAATGTTGCATACAGTTACCTCTTAGTAGTCATTGACGTCACCTACCGTGTTGCCCCGTTTGCCTGCTCTCAGGCGTAAAATAGCCTATTCCTTTAGTTGCTTATAACTAGTAAACAAAGCGTCAAACGCAATATTGTTACTCTTGATTTTTGTCTTAGAATGTTACATACAATTACCCCTTAGTAGTCATTGACGTCACCTACCGTGTTACCCCGTTTGCCTGGTCTCAGGCGTAAAATAGCCTGTTCCTTTAGTTGCTTATAACTAGTAAACAAAGCGTCAAACGCAATATTGTTTCTCTTGATTTTCGACTTAGAATGTTGCATAGTGTTACCCTTTCAATTTTCGTCGAATACTCTGTATAAAGGGTGTCCCAAAATTCACGCAAGAAGTAATTTTAATAGAAAACACAGGTTTATGATAAAAAATGGTAAGTTTCTTATTGATTCATAAAGTATACGGTATAAGGATATGCATGGAATAGTATATCGGATAAATGGCCACCACGGCCTTGCTGACACACACGCATTCTTTTGTTGAAATTTTCCATGACCGTTTTGCATAAATGTGGCTGAATTTCGTTGATACAGCGTTCAATTTCCTTTTCCAAGGCGTGGGTGGCAGTGGGCTTATTGGCATGAATCTTAAATTTAAAAAACCCCAAAGAGAAAGAACCAACGGCGTTAAATCGCATGATCTGACCGACCAATTGTGATCACCAAAACAGAAAATTACACGATCAGGAAATGACTCCAACAAAAAAGGGCGTATGTGCGAGCCAAGTCGTGGGGGCCATTTATCCGATATGCTATTTCATACATAACCCTATACTCCTGAACTGTGTACTTTATGAATCAATACAAAATTTACCATTTTTAATTATGAGCTTGTGTTTTGTATTAAAATTATTTCTTGCGTGAATGTTTGGACACCCTTTATTAATTTTTATTGTTATTCTGTTAGAATATTATTTATTGATCAGCATAGAATACGAATTTTGTTTCTCATACTATTTCTTGTAATTTAATTTATTCATTTTCGTTGGTTTTAAATTTTTGTCCGTTACTGTAAGTTAAAAAGAAACTAGTTGTTGGGTTAATGTTTGCTGCGTGCAGATTGCAATTGAGATTGCTGTTACGATGAATTAGTTAAGCATCTTTGTTTCTTTTTTTTTGAAACTTTTCCGCTTTCTGTGGTTATTTTCCTTTTACCGGAAAACTTGATTTCATCAAGGTTTAATCCGCGTCATGCAAGGAAAAGTGAACGTATCGATTACCGGTATCTTATCGATGTGATTGGCAACTCCAAGCATTCAATTTATCAGAGTGTCGTTTGATAATAAAAACGTCATACAGGGAAGTGTCAGATTCCGTTGCTAATTACATATATTAAGAAAATTCAGCTTTTCCATTTAAGCAATTTTTTCAAGCACTTCGACGATGTGACCATTTTTAGAGTTACCATTTTATGGTAATCTTAGATTTAGATGTTGATTTAGATATCGAATACTTTTGATTGCAGAAGCAATGTACAGAACACTAAACTATCTAGGAATGGTACAGTAGCGGACAAAAGTTTAAGACCAAAGGGTTAAAGAGAATAAATAAATAAATTAATAAGAAATAAATAAATTAATAAGAAATAACAGTGTAAATAAAACTTGTATTCTATGCTAATCATTAGTGTTTTACTATAATGACAATAAATATGAATAGATAAACAATATTTGTTTTCTATGGTAATGAATAAATAGTGTTCTACCATAATGACAGTAAAAATTAATAGATAAACAATGTTTACATTTTATGCCAATGAAGAAATAGTGTTCTACCATAATGACAGTAAAAATGAATAGATAAACAATATCTGTAATCTATGCTGATGAATAAATACTGTTTTACCATAATGATAATAAAAATGAATAAATAAACAATATTTGTTTTCTATGCTAATGAAGAAATAATGTTCTACCATAATGATAATAAAAATGAATAAATAAACAATATTTGTTTTCTATGCTAATGAATAAGTAATGTTCTACCATAATAACAATAAAAATGAATAGATAAAATGAAAAGTTAATATGCAGTGTCAAATCATTGGTGCATTATTCAAAATTCAATAAAAACTGAGAACAAAAATCGATTTTTTGGCATTTCTAGATCGAGACCTTCTCTTAACCCAATAATTAAAGATAACTTTACAGAGAGCTTTCCTTCCTTTTTTCAATAAACATCCTTTCGAATAATTTTCGTAAAAAAAATCACGGGTTCGTTTCCGGAAAGTCTGACATTCGATGGTTTCGCGAACACCAGAAATCCTGGGGGAGGGGGTGTGAACGTCCCCCCTGGAAAATTGGCTGGTTACTTCCCAGTTTTCCACGTCGTATCCCCCAGGCTGGAAAAAACTTTCATCCGTCTTGCCAGGCTCGTCCCGTGGGCGACAACTTTTCTCGTCGTATTTCTTCACCTTGCACCCCTACCCTCGTCACGACATTCTGTCGCCATTTTGCACGCGAGGGAGGATCCGTTGGATTTTTGGTTGGTTTACTAGCAACTTTTGGGCACCCCTAAGCGCTTTTCGATCGATTGCATGTGTTTTGCGGGGTGGAACCAGGCAGTACAGTTGGACCGATAGAGGATGCTTTTGGAAACATTTTTTTTGTGAGCCAAGTTTCATTTTTTGAAGATGAAATCATGGCTTTTGCTTCGTTAGTTACTGACGGAAAAGGGAAGGTAACGTGGTACTAATTTAGAAATGCATAAGAATTGCACTTTCAACTTCACTGTTTTTAGTGTTGATTAGACTGCGGATATTTTATGCATTTACAGAAAATTTAAACGTGGAAAGGATGCAAAATATAATGTATATAATATGCAAAAGTATAGTATATACTGTAACATTCTATTTTGGTTCAGTTTCTTCGATTCTGTTCGCAAAAATGCGAACTCGCGTCAGAATCCTACAAATCTAGTGTTAATCTCTAATCTGTAATAGTTCGTAAAGTTACCGCAATAACGATTTCAGAAGGTCCTTCAGAAATGCCAACACTTTAGACACCACGTTTTTGAACACACAAATCACCCCTAAAATGTCCTGTAAAAACTTGTAGAAGGTGCTCGGTTGGTCCTGAATCATTTTCAACGCGAACGCGTCACGAAAGAACTGCAATACTCTCTCTCTCTCCTCTCTCTGTCCTATCCTTGCTCACTGTCCTCTCTCTCCCCCATCTCTTCTTTCTTTCCTATTTCTCCTCTCTTCCCTCTCACTCCTCTCTTTTCTCACACTCCTCCCTCTTTTTACCTTATCCTCTCTCTCTCACTTCTCTCTCCTCTCTCTCTCTTTTCCTCACCCCCTCTCTCCCTATCCTCCTCACTTCTCTCTCGTCTCTCTTTTTTCTCACTCTCATCTCTCTCTTTTCTTCACCCCTCTCTCTCCCTCTCCTCCTCACTTCTCTCTCCTCTCTCTCTTTTCCTTACACTCTCTCTCTTTTCCTCACTTTCTCTCTCCCTCTCCTCCTCGCCCTTCTCCTCTCTCTTTTTTCTCACTCTCCTTTCTCTCTCTCTTTCTTACCCTCTATCTCTCCCTCTCCTCCTCAATTTTGTCTCCTTTCTCTTTTTTCTCACTCTCCTCTCCCTCTTTTCCTCACTTCTCTCTCCTCTCCCTCTCTTTTCCTCACCCTCTCTCTCTCCCCTCTCTCTCCTCCTCTCTCCTGTCTCTCTCCAATCTCTTCTTCCTCGCTCTCCCCCTCCCCCTCTGTCTGTCTGTCTCTCACTCTCTCTCTCTTTTACCCGATAAAATGCGTGGACAGAGGTTAAACGAGAAAATCCACCGAGTAACTTCCAAAAATTGGTCGGAAACAAGGTCGAATAACTGAATCACGGGAGCGTGCTTCGTTTTTTAATACCGAACGCGATGAACGCACACATTCGGGTCCTCCGCGTCGCGATTTCCGGGGGCGAAAATTTAAAATTCCTACGCTACCCCTTCCCCCCACCCCCGCACCTCTCCCCGATACGCCCGTTGGTTCCGCTCATTGGTCGAACGCGAAACAATACGGGTAGGCAGGCATAATTAGAATGCAACGGGCGGTGGCATTGAATCAATAGTTGCCGGGTGGATTTATCTGATTTCATTGTCGATTTAAATCAGGGCTATCGGCAAGCGAAACAATCCGCGACCGCTCGGCTACAAATAATTCCGCGGGGTGTCCCGCGTTGGCCGGGAGGGGGGAGGAGGTAGAGAGAGAGAGAAAAAAAAGAGGCGGGACCGACCCGGAGGCTAATTGCATATTTATGCGCCATAAAATAGCGGGATCGCGTTTTGCATATCGCGGCCGCCCATCGGCTCTCCTTCGTTTCATCGAACCGCGCTTGGTCCTTCGGGGGATGCTCGAACCCGGTCAGTCGATCCTATTTTTTTATTATTTTTCTTTTTTAATTTTTGTCGGTACACGTCCTTGCTGGGAATTATTGTTGCAACGCGTGGATTTAAGAATTGGTATTGTAAGATTGTATTGGGTTGTTCGGAAAGTAATTTCGTTTTTTCCTAACACAGGGCTTAATTGTATTTTTTCATAGTCAATTTCACACTTAAGCCGCATGGTCATTATATATATTGACAGCATATATAGCAAGGCTTGCTTGTGAAAAGTTTCGATTGATTCTACCCAGTAGTTTTTGATTGGTGCCCTATCAAATATGGAAAGTAAAAAGCAACATTTTCGGTATTTCTCACTTTTCTACTATCGAAAAGGTAAAAATGCTGTTCAAGCAAGGAAAAAATTATCCATTGTGTATGGAGAAGATGTATTGACAGAACCCCAGTGCCAAAACTGGTTTACAAAATTTCGATCCGGCAATTTTGATGTTGAAGATGTATCACGTTCTGGAAGGCCAGTTGAGGCTGATGAAGACACAATAAAGGCATTAATTGATGCAAATCGGCGAATAACAATTCGTAAGATCGCTAACAGATTAAATTTATCGAATTCGATCGTTCATGATCATTTGAAACGACTAGGTTTAATCTCAAAGCTCGACATATCATAAAAAAAACGAAATTACTTTCCGAATAACCTAATACATTTGGCAGGTGTCTTGAGGTTAATGTGTGCGCGCATGCACGTGTGTGAGAAGATCACTTTCAGGAATCAATTGTGTGCGAAAGTCGAAGGGCGTCTGTATGTCAATGTGGAATAATGTAGTGTAAACGTGAACGTCAGTAGTGGGGGGGGGGGGGGACTCTCATTGTCCCTGTGACCCCCTTTCCCCGTTCCCTCCCTTATTGTGTGGATTTTTTTGGGGGGATTTTTGAAGTTGGGGTGATTTCCGAAATTGAGGTGACGTGGACTGTTCTGTGATGCGGATTATATCAAAGGTTAAAATTGAAAAAGGGATGAAAGAAGGAGTGATTTATTTATTTATTTATTGACGGGCAGGAGCCCTTTAAGCGAATAAAAGTGCAGTACGATTGCCATAAAAAAGAAATGGAATAAACTAAGAGAAAAATGGAAATATAAAGCAGAATATAAAATAAAGTTAGTAATGAATGCAATCGTAGGTGAATAAATAGAAGAATAAATGGAAAAAGAATAATTATAACGATGGGAAGAAATCTTTTATTGGGAACATGAGTACCCTCAATAGTGGTGAGGGGGTGACTACCCCTCATTTATCCAAGCAAAAGAGACTATCAGTTATCCAAACTTTACCACTCTTACTCACTTGGAGAAGGATTTTACATTGGTTACAAGTTCTATGTCTGAGTTTTCAACTTCTCAACAAAATTAATCTTCGTAATTATGATCCGGTTAAATTAAGTGGTACGGTAATTAAGTATCGATTTAATGCGAATTATAAAGTGGCACTGGCGAACGAAAATTTGTTTAACGCTAGAAGAATGCGACAATATAATACTGCTAGAAGATACATTTTTATAATCCATTTCTGCAAAACCTAACAGCAATAAAGTCACACCCACAGTTACACACAGACATTCGAAAAGCAACAAAATTAAAAACCGCAACAATAGTCAGAAAAGTCCTCTGACAGGAATAAAGAACAAACTTATAACTTGGTGAAGAATCCGTCATACAGCTGAAAAGACCACAAAGGATTAGTGTTTTATTTATCAAGGACAAAAAGTTCAAGACAATCAATCTTGTTGTTTAAAATCCTGCGTACAAAAAGAAAGTCAGACACCATCCTACGATGGGCAAGAGGCAGAAGGTTATATTGATATTGTCTCTGCTATATCTGCACTAGGATGTATGGATTTCATGTATATTCAAAGCTATTGAATATTCTTATTTTCAATATTCTTATTTTTCTACAAAACGGCAAGATTAACTGTTCACAACTCTTTGGCTTATTTAATTTTTATGCACCCGTGAGAACCTTTCGATTTACGTTAACCTTCCTTCTTCAATACTACTAGTCCTGATTGTCCAACTCTGATCTGGTTTAACGCCTTTGTTCTATCTGTAATTGCTTTTGTACCACGCTAGATTTCTTTGTAAACAACACTAACTTATTCAGGAACTTTGTATATAAACTTTTGTTAACCAAGGTCTTGCCAATTATTGTATTTTCATGTGAAATATATTTATGTATACCCTATAATGTATTTCGATCTTCTCTTGCACATTAATGGGGATTCACCCCGTTCAATTTAAATAAATAAATAAATAGATAAATGTTGCATGTGCTCTGTTTAACCCCTTAGCCTACGATTTACGTTCAAGAATTTTGGGCCGAAAACGTAAACAAGCTCGCGCAGACATCGAGCAATTCGCATGACTTGTATCACACCATTGCAGATTATTAATTTTGTATTACAGATTTTTGTATAAACAAACTTTTTGTAGTACTTGCAATTATTACATCAGGTTGTAATTAATTGTCAAATATTTCACAAATATTTATAACTTTAGGAGGTCGCCGCCGCTAATATTTGTTTGGCCCGATCACCATATAGCCCGTAGTTGCAGGTTAAGGGGTTAAGTAGCAATAAGTTACAGACATATTAGCAACTATTTTGATTAAAAATATCTTGTGACTTTTGATAATGGCAAGCATGTCGGTTATACAGCCGTATTCAGTGTTAGAAATGTAAAAAATCTGTTGGTCACGAATGTGTTAAATGTGCATAATGAATGTGTAAATGTGTACATAATATTTCCCATGAACCTTGTTTCTATGAACGTTTCGAAAGTCGCTACCCGGATGGGTCTCGCGCTGGCGGCCATGTTTGGCTCGACCCGCGCTTCCTGTTGCGCGCCCACGCGCAGAAAGCGCGTAATTGCGCAAATCGTGCTTCCAGCAACTCGTGGCCCACAAAGCAAACGTCCACGAGCTGCGATGGCACTCGATGGAGCTCCAGGAAACGACGAAGGCGCGGCGGTCTAACGGTAACTTGAAGATTCAGAGATGAAAGAACGCGGAGCCATAGTCTGCTCAATGAGACGGGATAGTAAATAAGGCAACTGCACATGATGGAATAGAACAGTAAATAAGGCAACTGCACATTATGGAATAGGACAGTAAATAAGGCAACTGCACACGATCAAGTAGGACGGTAAATAAGGCAACTGCACATGATGGAATAGGACAGTAAATAAGGCAACTGCACATGATCGAGTAGGACACTAAATAAGGCAATTGTACATGATCGAGTATGGCAATAAATAAGGCAACTGCACATGATGAAATAGGACAGTAAATAGGGCAACTGCACATGATGGAATAGGACAGTAAATAAGGCAACTGTACATGATCGAGTAGGATGATAAATAAGGCAACACACATGATGGAATAGGACAGTAAATAAGGCAACTGCACATGATCGAGTATGACGGTAAATAAGGCAACTGCACATGATGGAATAGGACAGTAAGTAAGGCAACTGCACATACTCAAGTAGGACACTAAATAAGGCAACTGTACATGATCGAGTAGGACGGTAAATAAGGCAACTGCACATGATGGTATAGGACAGTGAATAAGACAGTTGCACATGATGGAATAGGACAGTATATAAGACAACTGCACATACTCAAGAAGGATACTAAATAAGGCAACAGAACACGATCGAGTAGGACAGTAAATAAGGCAACTGCACATGATGGAATAGGACAATAAATAAGGCAACTGTACATTATGGAATAGGACAGTAAATAAGGCAACTGCACATGATGGAATAGGACAGTAAATAAGGCAACTGTACATGATCGAGTAGGATGATAAATAAGGCAACACACATGATGGAATAGGACAGTAAATAAGGCAACTGCACATGATCGAGTATGACGGTAAATAAGGCAACTGCACATGATGGAATAGGACAGTAAATAAGGCAACTGCACATTATGGAATAGGACAGTAAATAAGACAACTGCACATGATCGAGTAGGACAGTAAATAAGGCAACTGCACATGATCGAGTAGGACAGTAAATAAGACAACTGCACCTGATCGAGTAGGACAGGGCTGGCACAGAAATTTAGGCATTCCAAAATATGAAGGAAATAAGAAGGTTACCTTTCGGATAAAGAATTTGCATATCGTCGATGTAGTGTGGAACTATTCCTTAACAGTATAAATACATCGAAATTGAGGAAAGAAGTAGGATTGTAAGACAAATTATAAAACAAAAAATTTGTTAATATGAGGGAAAGACTTTTTCATGGAGTGCAGATTTGGAGACTATCGAGCATTGCAGTATTGTTGACCTTATGAGAGCCCACGCTTAAGACCAAAGGGATTCAGGTTAGTAAAATGATCTACGGTGTAAGTGCCAATGTCATCCTCATCACTAGAACGGGGGGTCCCCTTGATACCCCATCAAGCTGGACAGCTGGGAGGACCAAGAAATGTAACCTTACTCGAGTTAGACTGCTGACGGGAACAATACTAATGCAATGATGAAACGTTTTTATTTTTCATTTCTTGCTAATGAAACTTTCACCATTGCATTTCTCAGCTTTTTCTAATTATAACAACACCAAACACGATATAATTTGGATCATATTTGCACCTATAATTACTGTTGTTTTATTGCTTCACTCTTCTGTCGAGCCTTGAGATAAAGTAATATCAGTAATTAAATATGGTTGAAGTTATATAGTAGACTATATTTCAACCACGTTTACTATAAAGAATTAAATTTTTCGTGTGAACTTCGATCAAATCTTTGCCTTTTTCCTGAACTTTTCGCCCTCTTGCACAAAAAAGAAAGGGAAAGAAACCAGAGAACCTTCTTATAATATCTCAGAAAGCTACAGCTAGCCGTTCGTTAGAAAAGCGTACTTAGAATGGTCGCTTTAGTCACGGGAAATTAAATTGCAAACAAATCTGGTCCTCCCTTCGCCTTTCCACGGGGCTGGAATTATTACTTTATCAACGTTAAGCGAGCTTGATAGCGGCCGAAGACAAAGTCGAAGTCGTTCGCGGGGTTAATTAATTCCGGCACGGTTTCCCGTCGCGTATCGCGAGCACTCCGAGCATTTGCATAATGGGAAATTAGAGGAGGAGCGGCCAGGACTCGGCGGAAGCGTGTCTCGCGTATTACTTCAAACTGTTTTAAATTATCCTTTAACGAGGTGCACCGTGTACGTGTGCGAGTTCCATGACTACGCGATGACGAAGGCTTCCCTTTGAGAGGAAGAACAACTTCTTCGCAACTTTTTCATCAAGATTACGATTTTCAGGTTTCAGCTTTCATCAACGCTCGGTGCTCCATTATTATGCAATGTTTTAATCCCTCACACTATTCGGAACCTCGGAAAAAGTCAGGCCAAACGCGGCTGCCTCAATTGTCGCGGTGAAGGACGAGGAGCGCGCGTGTCGAAACTTGAGACCCATCTTATCCACGCGATGGAACTCTTGTGAAATTCAAATGAATTCGAATCAAAAACTTTTATATACACTTTAATTATCACTTAAGATTAAAACAAATTCTGAATAAGTAATAATAATATAATTAATTAATAACGAAATAAAAATATGTAAAAGCAAATTCGCGGTAGTAGTATTTGAACTCAAATAAGTTTTCTGATTGTCTCACTAATATCAAACCTAAAACTGAAAGACACAATATAAATAAACAATTAAATATCAATTTTGCCCGAAATTAAGACCACGAGCCAGACTCGTGATATTCATGTTCCGTCTGAAATGTCGAGTACGAGTCAAGCTCGTGATATTCGTGTTTGGTCTGGAACTGAACAACGAGTCCGACTCGTGACATCCATGTTTGGCCTAAAATTTTCATCACGAGTCAGACTCGTCAAAATAGAGTATTGTCGAACGCGTTGGCCATCGCTAGCAGAAAGAAATAGTTTCGTTTTTAGTTGCAACGCTATTATACTCCACATTCCTTACGTTACAGCTTTTCTTGCTACTCCACTTTAAACACTGGCATTATATTACAGTAGTGTCCACTTTAGCATCCGCAGTCGGGATCGAATTTGTACACCTAAAAGGGAAGGTGACTTCGGTACATTTAACTTGTACACGCTGACAGAATGCACGAGTTGCAAATTTCATTTTTTTTTTTTTTTTTTTTGACACCTGATACCTTGGAGTCGAATGAAATATATATACAAAATTTATACCACAACCTTGATATCGCAGGGAAAAATTGTAACCCAATATTGCGAGCATGCTCTCGCCAGTGCTTCACTGAAGCAGTATCAGTGACATGCATCGTACCTCTGGAAACAATCACTATATGTTGTCCTAAACGTTGCCTCAATAAAATTGTTCTTTGTTGAATGCGTCGCTACTGCATATTGCAAGTTGCCTAAACGTATGATTCCACTGATGTAACACTATGCGATTTGTAGCGTACTATATGCTGTCCAGTGTCTTGCAGAAAAATTGTCATCCAATACCAAGAGCATGCTCTATTCAGTGTATCACTGAAGCAGCATCAGTGACATGCATTGTGTCTTTAAAAGCAATAGCTACATGTTTCTTCATTGCAATTGTGATATTATCGCATACGCCATTGCAACATTCTACATGTTACCCTAAGTGTTGCCTCAATAGAATTGTTTCTTGTTACATGCACCACAATTGCATGTTGCAAGTTTCCTGAAAGCAGAATTACACTGAGGCAATGCTATGCGATTTGTAGCGTGCTATATGCCGTCCAGTGTCTCACAGAAAAATTGTCATCCAATATCGAGAGCATGCTCTATTCAGTGTATCACTGAAGCAGTATCAGTGACATGCACCATGTCTTTGGAAACAATCACTACATGTTGCCTTAAACGGTGCCTTAATAGAATTGTTTCTTGTTACATGCACCACTATTGCATGTCGCAAGTTGCCTGAAAGCAGAATTACACTGAGGCAATGCTATGCGATTTGTAGCGTGCTGTATGCCGTTCAGTGTTTCACAGAAAAATTGTCTCCCAATATCGAGAGCATGCTCTATTCAGTGTTTCACTGAAGTAGTATCATGTATTTGGAAACAATCACTACATGTTGCCCTAGACGTTGCCTCAATAAAATTTTTCTTTATTGAATGTGTTACTACTGCATATTGCATGTTGCCTAAAGGCATGATTCCACTAACACAACACTATGCGACTTGTAGCATGCCAGAACCATGGTATCACACGGAAAAATTTCCACTCAACATTGCGAGCATGCTCGTTCCAATGTTTCACTGAAGCAATATCAGAGGCATGCATTGTGTCTTTAAAATCAATAGCTACATGTTTCTACATTGCAATTCTACTTTACCGTATACGTCATTGCAACATTCTACATGTTACCCTAAGTGTTGCCTTAATAGAATTGTTTCTTGTCACATGCACCACTATTGCATGTTGCATGTTGCCTACATGCGTGATTACACTGACGCAATACTGTGCGATTTGTACAATACTATATGCTGTCCAGTGTCTCACAGAGAAATTGTTACCCAATATCAAGAGCATGCTCTCTCCAGTGTTTCACTGAAGGAGTATCAGTGACATGCATCATGTCTTTGGAAGCAATAACGACATGTTTCTTCATTGCAATTATGATTTTACCGCATACACCATTGCAACATTCTACATGTTGCCCTAAGTGTTGCCTTAATAGAATTGTTTCTTGTCACATGCACTATTATTGCATGTTGCCTAAATGTGTGATTACACTGACGCAATGCTGTGCGACTTGTAGCATGCCAGAACTCTGGTATTACACGGAAAAATTGTCACCCAATATCGGGAGCATGCTCTCTCCAGTGTTTCACTGAAGGAGTATCAGTGGCATGCATCATGTCTTTGGAAGCAATAGCTACATATTTCTTCATTATAATTATGCTTTATTACATGCGTCATTGTCGTATGCTACATGTTGCTTAAATGTTGCCCCAGTAAAATCATTTTTCGTCACATGTATCACTGCCGCATGTCGCATGTCGCCTAAATGGTTGTTTCAGTCAAGTTATACTTATATCTATATCCGTAGCATCGATCAAGTGAACGTTTCGTTAATACTTCCTGCTAATCCCCTACGAACCAAGTATAGCAGTTCCCCGATGAAACAACCATTTCTTTTCCTTTTCTTTCTTCGTCGCCGCATTAGTTGCGGTCCGTTCCAATTTGGACACACGGGGTGTATTGGTGTGCCTCTACGCGCAATAAATGCATACATATGGGGTCTTAAACTCGCGGTAGGCGCGTTTCTGGTCGGCCTGCCATTTAATACCGCCGTTGTATGCAAATGTTGCGTCACTCTTTCGTAGCCGGCTGAAATTAAGGATTAAAACGGTAATCCCGGTGGCCGGCAACGTTTGCGGTGCCTGCGTAAAGCCCGGGATCAACGAGTCCCCGGATTTATCCCGCTGGAACTCGTTCCGCGCGTGTATGACAGCGACTGTTTATTTATTCGACTGTTTGTTTCCGGCCCTCGGAACCTTCAGCCGGACCGGCAGGATAAACGTCGGCCAGGGATGCAAATTGAAAAGCAGCAATCCCCGCGGTTGCGCGAAGCAGCGAAAGAAATGGCCCCTTTTAACCCTGCTGCGGTCTTACGGACATTTTTGTCCCACACGTGTCTCCGTTTCATTGGAAAAGCTGAATTTTGATCGATGGAGTTGCTTATCCTCCAGAGTTACAGTAGTGGACAAAAGTTTTAATTCTATAAACATTTAATCCTAATTTTTGAAAAATGATCGGTTTAAAAAGTGGCCGTTTTTAAAATTCTTTTCCAAACAGTTGCTAAGACCAAACAGTCAATGAAATTAAACTAATTAATAAGAAATAATAGTATAAATAAAATTCGTTTTCTGTATAGTGTTCTATCATAATAATAATAAAAATAATTGTACAGACAATATTTTTAAATCACAGAACTATGTTCTACATTGTCGTTTGGTTTTAAACTTTTGTCTGTTACTGTATATACTGTATAAGTAATGAATGTAATGTTAGGTGAAACATTTATGCAAACAAATAATAGCTGAAAAGGTTTAATTTTTTTATCATTGCCTACAAAATATGCAGAATAATATTTCAATGGTCACTGGACTTTTAAATTCTGTCGTACCACACTTATACAGTAGCGGACAAAAGTTTAAGACCAAAGAATCAACGAATTTAAACTAATTCAAAAGAAATAATAGTAGAATTAAAATTTGTATTCTATACTAATCAATAAATAGTATTCTACCATAATGTTAACGAAAATGAATAGATAAACAATATTTTCGAACCATAAAAATATATTCTACATTGTCCTCTCGTCTAAGATCAATGGTCAAGGAAAACAAATTAATTAATTACTAAGAAATAACAGAATAAATAAAATTCGTATTTTGTGCTAATCAATAAATAGTGTTCTACCATAATAACAATAAAAATGAATGTACAGACAATATTTTCAGATAATAAAACTATATTCTACATTCTTCTTTCGTGTTAAACTTTTGTCCGCTACTGTACGTTAAATGACCGTTTCTTTAGAAATTAAGAGTTCCTTTTGATAGGATTAGAGAACTACCGATTGCAACAAAATCCGTAAGCCACAGCAGGGTTAAAAGAACCTCGAAACGGTTGCGCTAGCGTTTTTTAATAAATGTTTTTTCTGCATTTGGGAAATTGCGTTTTTTTCTGGATTTAATTTCAGTTCTTTGAATGTAATCGCATTAGTTTTTCGAGCGACTTTTTTTTAATCCCTGAAATTGGTTTTCCTGTTTTTGATTGTGATTTTTTTGAAAACTATTGATTCAGCTTTTCAAGCAACCCTTTTTCGTTTCATGAAATCGTTTTATCTACTTTTAAATGTAATCTCTTTGAAAGCGATTGAATTTTTTTCAAATTATTTTTTTCTATTTCAAATTCCTGAAATTCGTTTTCTACTTATAATCCTAATTTTTGAAAAATGATCGGTTTAAAAGGTGGTCGTTTTAAAAACTTTTTTCCAAACAGTTGGGTGGACTTTTTGAATATCTTTTTCTTTCGATTTTGTAAAATTTTTTTTGTTTTGTTTCTTATTCTTTGTTTTTAAATATGTAGTATAAATCACATTACCTATGTGTCTTCGATTCTTGAAACCAGAATTCATGCTCGATGTGTAGGGTAAGATTGCTTAAGTCGTACCCCTTTAGGAAAAATCTTAGGAAATCTTAGGAAAAATAATCAAACATTGTAATATCGTTAACTTAACGAACTTTCAGTCTCATATATAAAAATTTAATAATAATAATATATTAAAGTTTAATAATCATTGTAACAAAAAGAGCAATAATCATAAAAAAAGCATTGTAATAAAATTTTTTCGTTATCCAATACCACAATTTTTACAAATCAATGGTTGCTCTACTAAACACTTCCCACATGTATATTTTTCGCACCGTAAGCAAGTTCCTGTTGCTCTATTACCTGAGCAATACTTTATTTGGCACTTTTTTCGTCTACTTGGAAAGGATGTGGTTGGCAAAATGCAACATGGCGAAAAACAAGCAAATATCAAAATATCTTCCGTTACAACTGAAATCGGGATTCCCTAATCAGATTACAATTGATATGATGCTGCAAAATGGTGTTGATATTTATATGTAAAACGGTTTAAAAGTAGACACTGTTATGAAATCCTTAAGGTGTCAAAAGACACCTCACTGGTAGAAATAGGTATACTATATGCACATTTTTAGATGCAGGATGAGCTGGAGGAAAATGATATCGCTGAATTAATTTAACAACTGTTGTACGAAAAGTCAAAAAATTAGTTGTGGAGAAATGATTAAATTTAGAGAATAATGTTAAGTTAAAATTTGAAAGGTGTCTTTTGACACCTCTGTTGAGGAAAACGACAATGTTAAAAAATATATAAACTTATTTATTTGATGTAACAATTTTCTGATCCCATTCACACGTCCTATTCTCAATCAATCTCCAAACAAAAGGTATACATTCACGATCCTCATTTAACTTTTTTCATTCTCTACTCCATTCACTCATATTTTCATCCTTCTTGTTTTTCCATACATTGCTTCTCATTCTAATTTCTTGACCGTTCATTCTAGAATCTCTTTCACACAAACAAACATACACACGTCAATAAATTAGCAATCACCCTCACAACCTCTTGGTAGAAATAGTGTTAAATTTCTTTCATATGTCCAGCCAAAATATTAATTCGAGAGCCAAGAGAAAGGAGAGAATCTCATAGTTGCCGGGAAATTAAGCTCGTTAGCCGGAAGTGAGCGATGCACGGAATGCTGCGCCATGTTCCGTGTTAAACGACGAACCGATCCCGGTTATTTCCTCATGCGCCTTCTGTTTTACACACGTTTTTCCTCTCTTCTCGCGTGTGTATATTTTTCCTCGTTTTTTTTTTGTTCATAAGCAAACTACTGCATTCTTTTCGAGAAACTTTCGAGCGTCGTAAAAGTTACTATTGGAAATCCTGGAACGCTGGCTATTCGCTTCAAAAGAGTTTTCCTGTACTTGGAAGCAAGTCCCGTTCGTCGGCTAACAGGATCCTTTTCCTTCGAGAGGAACGGCCAATGCGAAACTATTTTCGCCGCATAATTTTCTCAACAAGCCAGGACCTTAACCCTTTCCTCTCCGAATTATTTTACAATTTTAATACCAATAACTCCTTGGTATTTTAGGTGTTTTAATTGAAATTTACCTTGAAGGACAATTCCTTGAGTGGTGCTTGTTTCAAACAATTTTTTTTTTGCCTACTATGATAAATTAAACAGCTTTCAATTTTTGTTGTAATTTATATTTGTCGATCTTTTAAATTCTTTAACTAAAGAGTAAGACCAAAGAGTCAATGAAGCTCATTTTATTCGTTACACATTTCTTTAGGCACTGAACTTAAGTTACACAACAAAGATTGAATAACTAAGAAAGCGTTTAGCTTATTAAGTGAAAATTATCTTCTTTTTTTTTAAGATAAAATCAATAATACAATTATTGTAAATCAACAATAAGATATACATTGAGGTACTGTAAACAATTTTGTTTCCATTCCACGATATCACTGTTGCATTATTTTCATATTAACTGAATTTTCGTTCGCATTAAGCGTGACCTAGTATCATTTTACAGTTCACATTGAATTGAATATCTTAATATTTGAATTTGCATTAATTGAGACCTATGTATTCTTCATCCTACTGTATCCAGTTGATGATTAACATTAGAACTACCAATGATTACAGAGTACTTATTTTCATGGAGTAGATCAAATTGAAAATTGCATGAAAAGATATTGAATACATAGAAAACAAATATTAATTTATACCTCCTGCAGAAAATCATTGTAAATTTTGGAAGCTTTACCTTTATAAAGTCAGTTTATAAAATTGCTATGAATAATTACCAATTGTACATCTTGACTGCTCTGGTAGTCTTAGTGTCAATGCACCTTCAACAGTAGAATTATCAATAATTAAAGTGTTCTTATTTGCATGGATGATATGAAATTAAAAATGACATAAAAAGCAAATCTTTATTTATACCTTCTGTAGAAAATCATACTAAATTTTGGAAGCTTTTCCACAGTGAATTTATAAAGCTGCTATGAATAATTACCAGTTGGTTATTTTAATTGCTGTGGTAGTTCTAGTGTTAATGTACCTTTAACACTATATCTACTGACAATTAAAGTGTACCTACTTGCATGGAAGACATCAAATTGAAAATTACATGAAAAGATATTGAATTCATAGAAAACAAATCTTTATTTATAATTTCTGCAGAAAATCATAATAAATTTTGGAAGCTTTACCATAGTGAATTTATAAGATTGTTATGAATAATCATCAATCCTTCATTTTGACTGCTCTGCTAGTTCTAGTGTTAATGTTTAACACTATAGATACTGACAATTAAAGTTTACCTACTTGCATGGAAGACATCAAATTGAAAATTACATGAAAAGATATTGAATTCATAGAAAACAAATCTTTATTTATATCTTCTGCAGAAAATCATAATAAATTTTGGAAACTTAGAAAAGTAAATTTATACGATTGCTATGAATAATCAGCAATCCGTTATTTTGACTGCTCTGGTAGTTCTAGTGTTAATGCACTATTAACACTATAGCTGCTGACAATTAAAGTTTACTTATTTGCATGGATGATATGAAATTGAGAATTACATAAAGAAGCACCGAATACATAAAAAATAAATCTTTATTTATACCTTCTGCAGAAGATCATAATAAATTTTGGAAACTTGGAAAAGTAAATTTATAGGATTGCTATGAATAATCATCAATCTTTCATTTTGACTACTCTGGTAGTTCTAGTGTTAATGTACCTTTAACACTATAGCTGCTGACAATCAAAGTTTACTTATTTGCATGGATGATATCAAATTGAAAATTACACAAAAAAACACCGAATACATAAAAAACAAATCTGTATTTATACCTTCTGCAGAAGATCATAATAAATTTTGGAAACTTGGAAAAGTAAATTTATAGGATTGCTATGAATAATCATCAATCTTTCATTTTGACTACTCTGGTAGTTCTAGTGTTAATGTACCTTTAACACTATAGCTGCTGACAATCAAAGTTTACTTATTTGCATGGATGATATCAAATTGAAAATTACACAAAAAAACACCGAATACATAAAAAACAAATCTGTATTTATACCTTCTGCAGAAGATCATAATAAATTTTGGAAACTTGGAAAAGTAAATTTATAGGATTGCTATGAATAATCATCAATCTTTCATTTTGACTACTCTGGTAGTTCTAGTGTTAATGTACCTTTAACACTATAGCTGCTGACAATCAAAGTTTACTTATTTGCATGGATGATATCAAATTGAAAATTACACAAAAAAACACCGAATACATAAAAAACAAATCTGTATTTATACCTTCTGCAGAAGATCATAATAAATTTTGGAAACTTGGAAAAGTAAATTTATAGGATTGCTATGAATAATCATCAATCTCACATTTTGACTGTTTTGGTAGTTCTAGTGTTGAAGTACAAAATACATTTGGATGCCGCATATATAAAGTTCTGTTCGGTGTTTCTGTACCTCATGTAGTACCAATACCTCAAAATACCCGGGGTATTCAATCTCTGAACCAAGAATCCCCGTCAGTGTCGCCAGTTTCCACTCCCCCGTTTCTTCCTTCTGCCTGATTCTCCCCGTTTAATTGCTTCCTCCCTTTTGTACCCCGTTTCTGCGCTCATTTCCCATTGTTTCCATGGGCACCGGTTTTTGTTCCTTCCTTTCGGTTCGCTGATGGCCCCCTCGCTCTTTAGTCCGCTGGTTTTTGGTATTTCGTTGGCGTTTCGACGATTTTGAGGCTACGAGACGCAACTATTTCCGTGGATACCTGTTTCTTCTTTTTCCTTTTTTTTTGGGACGAATCTTTTGATTTCGTTGGGGGTTAGTTGATACTGTTAGTTTCCGAACGTTTCCCAATTTTCTTCTTTTTTTTTTGCCTTTCACTATGAACTGGTTCCGCTCGCTTCGTGTATTTTTGGTAAAAAGAGTTCTGCTTTTTTTTTGGAATCTTCCGTTTGATCGTTTTTCCTCGATGAAAATCGTTTCAGCTATTTTATCGTTTTTTTTTCTCCTGTATGGTGTAAATCTGTCAACTTGTTTGGCCATTTAAAATGTTACATAGTTTCGTTATGCCCTGTTATTTCATATTT